>JJOG01006264.1:0-23203 GCA_000715275.1 Gyrodactylus salaris
ATAGGGGTACAGAATGCTCCTCTCTTGAACCTCGGGAGGAATAGGGAATTTCCTAAACTATAAGTTCGAATTCTTTCGATTTTTTTTTCCTAAACATATCCACAGTTTAAATTGGCTATAACCCTTTTTTCTTCCTTTTTAAGTGAATAGTAAAATGATCTCACACTAGAGTGGACCATAAAAATAATAAAAACCTTTATTCACCTTTCCTTTCATGTAAAAATATTTAAAAAAGACTCCAACTCGAAAACAATATTTTCATATTTGACCCTTTAAGACCTAAGCAACATTGACTTTTCTTATCGTTATTCACATTATGTAGGCTTTCTGATTATATATTTTAGATTATTCAGTCATTTATTTGAAAAAAATATATTAGCCGTCGAATTTTGAAAATTTCTGAAAACCCCATAGCAATTTTGAGTTTTACTATTATCCTCATCTTACGTAGTAGAAGACTTAATATTTGCACAAGTATGTAACTGTGTTTGAATAACAAGAAATTCTATTGTATTGACTGTATTCTATTGAAAGAGGCAAAAGACCTCATCTATCTTCAAGGAAACCGTGAATATCTCAAAACTTAAATTTTTTTGGAAAATTTCTCAAAATCGAAAAGTTCTTAAAATTTAATTTTAAGCTTAATGAAGTTTGAAAAATAGGAATTATCATTGAATTGTAGGGTCTTAAAGGGTCCAATAAGCTCTCATAAATTTCGGAGCAGGCTTTAAAATCCTTTTATCATCTAGAACAGCCTACAGACGACTTCAATGTTGACTCCAGTCAATGCCACCTATATAATTTGGTCAGCTTTCCTATTGAATACGCTGCTCTTATTCCTGTCGACGTATGAACACTTCCGATGGCCTTATTGGATGCTTCATAGCATTTCACCAGAGCCCTTTATCGAAGGCTACGTCATTCAAGTGATGACGCTACTCTCAAGATTCGGATTCTCCGTAATCATTTTCGGGTTTCTTTTGAGACCTTCCTGTCTCTTATTCATCTACAGATTTGTGCTATTTAAAAGAAAACGGAAGCAGCAGATGCTGGAGAATAAGCGAAAAATTGATAATGCTTTCTACGAAGGTTGGTTTGCTAACACTTTCTTCTGTGTATTCCTAAGCTATGTCTATAAATTGACTGAGCTAAAGATTTTTTCAATCTACGAATAAAAACTGTATCCGAAGATTAACACGGGTACACCCCAGGTATATAAACACTGAAAATTTTATAATTTTTACTTCAGATTAATGAGTTTGAAGATTTTTTTGTAATTTTCCTTAGTTTAAAAGTTGAGAAAAAGATTTCAACTTAGTTTTTTATAGAACAGTGCATTATTTTGGAATATTTTCAACTTTGTAGTAATCTTAGGTTGGCCATCTTTAAATCAAAAAAAGTTTGGGGCAATTCGGATTCAACTTTTTCTTAACGGGACACTAGTATCCCAAGGGGTTTATTCTAAAATCTAAACCTTCCTGTTTCATTAAAAGGGCATATTATCTACTATTGAAACACTAGAGTTACTGGGTATTGTAATCAATGATTACTAATCATTGATTAATAATTATATACTTTTTGGTTAGAGCAAAGGCGCTTTTGAGTGTACACATTGACTTTTGGCAGTCATATTTATAGGAATGGCTTGAGTGTACAAGGCTGCTTTTCTTTTCGGAACATAGTTTTTCCTCGTGGATAGGATTGAAGATTCTTTTGTTCTTGGCCATATTCCGTTATTGAGAAATCAAGCAATGACACCTTGAAACTTTTGATTATTCAAATTCATTTTTCATAGGTCAAGTGAAAGGTTACAGCCGGGGTTTGAACAACTCATCTACACACCCATCGAGCTACATGAGCACAATGAACATTCCAGCACAAGGCACAAATTTGTCCATGTGCTTTGAGACGAGGGGAGAGTGTCAATCAAATTCCCTAGCAGATCACAGACGCAATGAATCTCTCAATTATCCTGAGAGGTCAACGAGTGAATATTCCATAATACCTCCCAGCTCAATCGACTTTAAGGAGAAACTCAGTACACCAGGTTTGATGAATCCTGAGCACTTTTAATTTTACAAAGCCTTTCCGTGATACCAAGTATGAATACCGCGAATATTTAGAAGAAGAAAGTTTTTTTGTTTATCATTTTGTAAATAAATCTTTTCCACCTATTTATCGAGGTTTCTTGGATTTCATGGGCAATTATCCCTACCTATAGGATATTTCTGTTATATCGCCATCCCCGAATTAAGCTCATTAAACTAGTTAATATAATTAAAAGTTATCGATTTAAAAAAAGGGTTAAATCGAAACATTTCTGGGCCTTCTCTAAACACTTTAAAGCAGATTGCTTAACCTCCGAAGAAAATATGCAAAAAAGTGGAAATTCAAAATTTCTGATATTTTCTAGTTTCCGTAACTCATAACACCTAATGACGGCATGAAGAAACCTTGTGACTGTCTCAAGAAGCTTAATATAGAAGTAAGAAAAGCTCAAGTCGAGAATGGAACTTTTGGAAATAAATATAAAAAAACTGTTGTGTCACCTACTCAGAAGTAGAATGATTATAGTTTGTATTTTTATTTCAGTGTAAAATTAAGAAAAATCGCTTCAGCTGCTTTTCAAGACAGTTTTGTGGCTTCAAATTACCCTCAAGTTCTCCGTCTTACTCTCAGCTTCGATTTGAATGGTTGCAGTAACAAGTTTTAGGTCTTCAAACTTAAATGCCTCAAATGAAGCTCTTAGCCCTGATTTATTATGAAAAGCTCTTTATGGAAGTTTATTTCGAAGAATCTCGTCCCTCCTAGTAAATGGGGGCAACAATGAAGATATTTGTCTGCTCTAATTGTTTTAGAATTTAAAAGTAATTCCATCCACGCTTTGAATATAAGTTCGTCTTTTGTTAACAATGAGCCTTTTACTTACGTTTATTCAAGATCAAGTGGATTCCCAGATCTTTATTGAGACTCTTCAATCAATAGAAGAAGCAAGCCTTTTGAGAACCATAGAAGAATTAAAGGAGTAGAATAAGCTTTATATAATAATGAGAATGAACTTTATTCATTAAAGTCACACAAATTTGAAGATCTTATAATCGTACGCATCATAAATTATAATTCATTATGGTAAAATTATATTTGGTTATAAAATCTAGAAATCTAATGGGCAAAAAGCCCCCATATTTATCACTTGAATAGTTTAAGTTAAATTCATCTGTTTAATTTTTATATCTAGGGCCTAGATTCTAGGCTTCTTCACATTCTAAACCATTATAGACATTCATGTAGTATTTGCTTGGCAACTTCATCACGAGAAACTTTACCCATCGAAATTTCAATAATTTTCAGTGCAAAATCAATAGAAGTTGATGGACCTTGACTGGTTATTAGATTCCCATCGACAACAACTCTCTCATCAAGCCATTGGTATTTTTCAGATATTTCTGCTTTAAAAGCGGGATAAGAAGTCATCTTTTTATCTTTCTCGTAGAGGGAGTGTTGAGCAAGAGTTTTTGGGGCAGCACAAATGGCACAAATTAATTTATCCGATTTTATCATTCTTTTGATAAATTCAATAACAACATTGGACGACATGAAACTCTCGACGCCCTTCAAGCCTCCTGGTAGGACCACGATATCGTATTCAGCATCTCCTAGCTCTTTGCATGTCATATCACAAATAATTTGTACCCCTCTTGAGCATATAGGATTATTACTGATAACTCCACATTTGACAACCTGTATTTTGGATCTGACTAGTAGATCGATTATAGTAACAGCTTCCATCTCCTCTGTTCCATCAGATATGAAAATTAAACATCTTTTTGACATTTTTGAGAAAACAAATTCAAATTTGATTCACAGAATTTATCTGATCAGAAACAAATTTCAATATTGTAATTTTGTTTTATTCGATAACAAGTACGGATTTAGAAAATGAATTTTGAGGCTCAAGTTAAGTTAATTGAGCCTGCAAGTGCTACGTCAACTAATCAACGCTTCAAAAAGTATAAAATTGCTATCACAAAAGTTAATAATGTTCACTGCCTTAGACTTTTGTCTATATCTGACAACCAAGTTAGTAAATATCAAGTAAGTAACTTTTCTCTTTGATAATCTAGTTAACAAAAAATATTGAAAAAATTTACATGATGTCTGCCAGCTCTGGTAGAATTTCCTTTCTTCATAAAGAGAAAGGAAAATTATTTCAGTTTTCAGAAATTCCCAATCATACAATTTCACATTTTGCCTCTGTTCTTAAAGCGATCCAGAAGAATGAATCAATCGGAGACTTAAAACCAGTGCAAATTGCATTAGGCACAAAACTTAAGGTTACCAAAAGATCAGAATTCCCCATGTCTAGGAAACTAGACCCTTCAATCGATCATGTCACCTATACAAACATCAACTTGAAAACTTTTGATAGCCGGATATTACAATTAGAGAACATTTCCTATCTCAACATTTCCCAAAATTCCTTGAAATCACTTCCCGACGAACTCCTAAATCTTCCATTGGAGAAGTTGATATTATCTCAAAATTTAATAAAATCCTTTCCTGACTTAACAGGCAGAGAAAAACTATGCAAAACTCTGGCATATTTTGATATTTCCACCAATTACATTGAACGCCTTCCAGAGAGGTTTTGGTTTCTGGAGAAATTAAATTACGTCAATATTTCTAGTGAGTTCTAATTTGATAATTATTCAGACAATAACTTGATTTCAGTACCTGTTGCAAATTTCAATAAAAACACAAAAATTGAAATGGAAGCTTCAAAGAACCCTTTGGAAATTATTCCCTTTGCAATATTTCATTACCTTAAGAACTGTGTTGACTTTCGAATTGACGCTGGCTATGCTACGGCAAGTGAAAGCTTGGAAGGAGTCATTGGAAAACTTCAGAGTTTTAATTTGATTTCTTTAAAGAATATATCATCAAAAGCGTTCCTTGAAGCAAACCTAACCAATCGTTATTCCCTACACGACAGTCTGGACACCGCCTTGAGAGTGATACGAAGGTGTGTTGTTTGTGACAAGAATTGTGGGATTGAACCTTTTAGATTCAAGAGAGATATCACAGAAGAGTTTATGACAATCACTAAAAGGTCCTTCACTTCAGACCAACGTATTTTCACTATTAATTATATTTGCTCTTTCAATTGTAAACTGAAATTTCTTAAATCCAGCTGGAAATATATTTAATAAGTACATTTACCTAAAATATATTTTTTACTTCTTAGCATGGCGAGGATTTTTCTAAAATTAGTGAGAAGATTTTCAGTGATTGACTTATAACTATTTAAACTAGTATGGTTATGGGTTATAAATATAAAAGCCTGTAGATCTCCAGTGCAATTCATAAGTGGAAAATTGCTAACTAGAAGGGGCTAAAAAAGAAGCGAGAAAAATAAGTTAAATATTGAAGAATTACTAATAGGTTTTATTCACTATGGGTGATAGTCTCTAATTAAGATCCCAGTGCATATTAGGAGCCTTTGACTTGATCACTGATGAGTCCTTGGCTTCAGCCTTGAGTCCAATGTTGTACGGATCGGCTGGAGTATGTGGAAAGTATTCAGTGACCATTTCCATAGTCAAATCTTCGAGTGGGGGGAGATTACCCATGGAGCTAAGCATTTTATTTGCACTGGTCTTCATCTTGCTGCACATTTGAACGTGGTCATCGGCAATTTTGATAATTTCCTTCTCCTTAACTGAAATCGTTTCCATAGCTTTGGCTAAGTCGGTTGGGAAAGGTACCTGAACCTTTTCATATGCAGCCTTGAATTCCTGAACCATGTTTGGATATGGTAAGGTGGAGTATTTCTCCCAATTCACAGTAGGTAGCTTTTCAGGCAGATTGGAAATCCTAAAAAGTGATAAAAAAATTATTAAATGTACTTCATAACGATTGCATCATTCTTGGTTTTGAAATCCTTTAGTGATTCCTTTTGATGCTTTGGACAGCATTTTTGAAGCTTGGCCCAATCGATGGTTGAATTAGCAATACGCCTTGTAGCCATTTAAATGTTTGTCGAAATGTGTAACAATATAAACAAAGTGTGGAGTAAATAAATCTTGTCGTTTAACTATACAGTACAATTTGAATAAAAAGAGTATCAGTCACGATGGTAGTAAAAGCTCTTAAACATCCCAAGATTGTCAAGAAGAGGAATAAGCAATTCCTTAGACATCAATGCCATTTATTCAAGAGACTCGGCAACAAATGGAGAAAGCCCAAGGGTATTGATAACCGTGTGAGAAGACGTTTCAAGGGTATGATCCCAATGCCAAATGTTGGTTACGGATCCAGTAAAAAGACTAGGGATTTGGTCGCTACCGGATTTAAACCCGTCGTCATTCACACAGTTCCAGAACTTGAGACCCTCATGTTGCACAATCGCAAGTATGCTGCCCTCATTGCTCACACTATTGGCGCAAAGAACCGTGTCAAGATTGTCGAAAGAGCTAAGGAGCTCAATATCAAAGTACTCAATTCAGACGCCAAGCTTAAATCCATGGAGAATGAATAAATCAATAAATATGGTTTTTTATTCAAATGATTATTAATCTCGTTTATTTAACATTATCTAAAAAGTGACTCTTGTTCTGAATCACAATTGTGTTCACTCGCTTCGTCTCTATCATGTCGTCAAGTTGCTCTTGAAAGTTTGGTATTCCCCGAGAGCTTAGAGAGAGAAGGTATTTACCTGCTGCTTGTCTTTCAGCTTCCCTTTCCTCAATTGTTTGTCTTCTAGTTGTAAATAAGGTTGTTCATTAAAATTCTAGTGTGAAAACTTGAGCGCGCTCTTTTAAAAAATCCCTAAGGCATGCGTTACAAACCTCCATTTCGTCCGTCTGTTCTGAAACCACGTTTTCACCTGCGCATCAGTCATTTTGAGATTCTTTGCTAGATCTATCCTTTCTGATGACGCAAGGTACTTTTGCTTGTGAAACCTCTTCTCGAGTTCAATCACTTGCTGACGACTGAATGATGTCCTTGGTTTCTTTCGCTTTGGTGGCATTCTGCTCTGATACGGATGGCCTATTCTTCTTCTGTCTGTTAATTAATGTCATGAAATTACTATCAAGCTGAGAAAGTGAGCTATAAATATTACAGAAATAAACTAGGCGTGCGTCTAATTTTAAGCTCATCTTCACTACTCATAAGTAGTATTAACACATATTCTTACCTACGAAAATATACAAGTAAGTGCTTTTAGGATTAATTACAAAATAATAAAAAAATGATACCGCAATTGGATACAATTTATCATTGGCTTATATGAGAAATTTAAACTTATCAGGCTCTATTCATCTTAGTAAGGAAATAAATAAAAAAATTAAAATAACCACATCTATTAGATAGACATTTTTAAGACCCCCATGATCTAGTTGAGTGAACCAAAAACCAATTTGTATTAGCATCACCATGTAGAGACTATCGTCAATAGAGTCTCGTATTTTGTTAATAAGAGCTGTACTAGTTTAATTCTAAACACCTCTTCTATAAAAATATGATTCAGTGCACATTAGAAATGCCCGATGATCATGAAAAAATTGAGTATGAAACAGTAGGGTGGAACATAATTTTTTTTTTGAAAAATGTTCGTTGAATACTTACTGATATGGCAAAAGAAGATATCTCGTAAAATAACGATCTAATGTCTAATTTTATGTTTCGAAATTAGAAAAAATAATTTATTTTTAACTGTTGATGATATGGAATTATGGTGTTACCTCATCATCAGAAATGGTTATTTTTCTTACTTTTGACATTAGATTGTTATTGTACGAATTTAAATATGAAAATACTGTTTTCGAGTTAGATTCTTTTATCATACTAGTAAGTATTCAACGAACATTTTTTAATGAGGTTAGTATGGAAATAAGACTATTTAGATAAAGCAAATACAGATAAAGAGAATTTCATCACTGACCAGACATGTACGTTTCATCCTTATTTGGATTCTTCGGTATGCCAATGCACTAGCCACTGATCCAGATTCCCCAATGAATCCATTACACCTCATCTATTTTTACTTTTTCTAATCACTATTATTACAAGGTTTTATCAGTGCCCATCACAACTTTCTTTTATGGTCCACCCTAATGTCATGGATATTATGAGAACTAAAAAGTCAAAGAAAAGGAAAGACGATAGATTTTCGTCCTTAGAATCGATATTGTCTCTATCCGATGAATTGTCGGCATTTGAACAGACTGTTCATCGACTCAACAATACCTAAGGAATATTCCTAACCATTCCTAAGGTCTCAAAGCCCGTTAAAGCAAAGGTGCCGCTACTTAAGCACATTGGATTTCATGGTTTGGATAAAACTAATCTTGGCAAGAAGCAAAGATTCCATGATAAAAAATACCTTGTTGTGATAACATCAAAAGCGTTTGAAAAATTACCATTTGATATTATCAAGAACGAGCTAGGTAAGACTAGAGCCTCCATAAAAATGATATTAATCTTTTTATCTCATTATGTTAATATCGATGGAGTGGTCACATCTTGTGTCCCTTTGGTATTTCTTCTAGCTTTCGGTTACAAGCTCGGTTCTCGGGACGATCTTCGTAACATTTTCGAATGACTTAAAAGCTGTGGTAACCTCTGACCGCATCTAGATCAGCTAGTCAAGACTCTTGACTCAAGAGTGAACTGTCACTAAATGACATAAATACCATCGTATGGAGGCTTCATAAGCTACAATAGATTGCTTAAAAATACAAACTATTTGGTTGAGGAGAGTCTCTATCCGACAAACTCAAGACGGTTGCCCTCCATCCTCATGGCAACCGGAATAAAGCTAGGTTCACTTACCTCAGATCGAGGACCACCTTATCAGTTTCCCACTACAAAGGGATCAATACCCTGTTCCAACTGAAAACCAAAATGATCTGCAAACATCTTTGTGAAAAAAACTCTCTCTTCAACAAATGTCTAAAATTCAAGGATTTCTTTACCTATCATTTTATAATAAAAGATATTGCGTAGTACGCAATGCGTACTATTATAAATCTAATTTTTGAAACTACAATAGTGAAAAATTGATACTGTATTTGTTTTAAACGCTCCGATGCAAAGATAATTTTAGGCGCATTATTTGATAATCGCTAAATCTAGAATTCTACATCTTGAATCAAGATTCTCGATGCTAAAAAGTAATTAGTTCCATTTCAATGTTGCAATCAAAGCACACGAGTGTCATCCCGATTTGTCTTGTGTCAATTAATAAGAACTGTATATGTTGTTGTCAGAGACTAAAGATTCTCGTGAGAGTATTGCTGAGTGAAATGTACTGACAAAGTATTTCGTCAATGTGGTAACCGAGTGTACACAAAATTCTTCAGTTTTAATATTTCCTTTGGCATGGCCGATATTCAAGCCCTTAAGAGCTCTTTTTGTTATTGTGAAGATATTGATGTCGATAGGTGCAAATTAGATAGTTTGGTCAATCATAAGCAGTTATTAATGGTTGTGAAAGTGATTTCATGGTTCTTGGAACAAGACATTGAGTATGCAAAATCAAGAAGAGCTTCTTAGAATGGCTTGAACACGTGTAAAACCTACCCTTAAATATCAAAACTGAAGAATTTTATTCTCGTCAATGTGTACATTCGGTTTTCACATTTACTAAATACTTCGACCCTGTCTATACACTCTGACAACAACATATTTTCCACTCTCAACTAAAAGATGAAACGAGTTATGATTAGTGAGGAAGAAAAACATGTCGCAATAAATCCGAACCTTTTTGTGTTCTCACTACAGAATTGATCCCAGGCAAAAATGTAATTTCCTAAATAAATTGTACCCTTGTACTGTATTACCTTTTTAGATGATCTCTTTTATAATTCTCCTACGATATTTCACAAACAGCTTTTTGCTCAAGTCTCAATATCATCAGTTTCGAAAACGATAGAAAAAGTCAAAATATCAAGTTTTTCACATTGGTCTGAGTAAGATTTGGAAAAACGAATCTCCGAATAATTCTAAATTTGTATTCAATCTTTGCTTTAAAACAAAAGTCTGATTTGACCGAGGTTCACTGAAAGGCTTTATCAAGACTCCAATACTCTTGTGGCCTTTCAAGAATTATCAATTTAAATTAAATTAATTGATACGTTTTCTAATAGTACTTACGATATAACCCATCTTCAAGATATAGACGATTCATTCCAATTTCCTTCATAACGTTTAAAAAGGTCCCACCACCTCCCATCGTCGGAATAATTGAGTTCCACATTTTCTTGGCTTGTAATCCATACAAATCACTCTTTTCATTCGTTGCACCAAAGTCGTCTTCTAAGGCGTTCTGATTAATTGAAACTTCACTGTCCCCCTCATCTCCGCTGACGTCACAATCGGAGTCTGTCGTCAGACTCTCCTTGAGTTGTTCCTTCTCAATTAAAAGATCTGCTATTGAAAATGTTCCAACCATAGTCCTATCTCTCACCTTGCTTAAGAGTCTTGGGTTATATAGGGAAAGCTAAAATACTAAATCATCATTGGTTCTTGTAGGATATAAGTGAATATCCAATTACAGTAGCTTGCGCAAGTAATACATTGCATAGCGTTCATTGTTTAAATGTAGGAAGGGAGATGTCACACTGAAGTCTAATAATGATTATGAATACAAATGACAGATATGCTTAGAGAGTGGAAACTTTTCAGATGAACTTGTAGTCAGTTTAGTCAACTCTCTTGTAGTCACAAATCATTCTACAAATTTCATTGATATTATCATCTTTTCCCTTTTTACTACTTATTGTTATGAATGAAAATGTCCATTCAAATTACTTTCAAGATGCAGCACAAAATATAGATAAATCAAGGCTGTAAGGAAAAGTTTATTTCTCTAATTTTTTTGTTTTCCTTCTTTCAATTAGATAAAGAAAAGGGAAAGCTCAACTTAAAGGTCTACGAGATAAAATAAGTAACTTTTTTGAAATTAAAAGAAAATAAATTCTCCTCGCTAAAAGCTTTTTGTGCCTTTAACATGTTGAAATATTGCAAGAATTCATTAGCAAGACCTGATTTATCATGGGTAATAAATCAAAGTGTGGATGAAATGAGTTGAGAATTAATTTGGCCAATCACAGCATACCTTAATCATGATTGGATGTTGAATTCGATTGGTTTAAAATGCCTTTATTTTAATTGAGGCCAATATTGACTGAAACACTAGCAGAATGGTCATTGAATACGTATCATAAATAACTTCTGACAATAAATCCTGACAAGTTCAAGACATGGTAGTCGAAGAAGAAGGGAGAAAAAACAATTAAAGTAGAAATAATATAATTCTCTTACTTGTATTCAAATAATACTTATTTACGTGCATCTTAGCAGTGGGATACCATTTTACAGTATTCTGTTGATGATTGTATCGCTTTGACATAAAGAGGACCTGCCAAAATCATAATTAAGCGACTTGAAATGTTTAGTTATCCATAGGAGTTTTATCACAGCAACAAAATGACACAGGAACCAAACTCAAATATCTTTCATCTCTATTTTCAAGTGTGTTCAATAAATGCCTTTAATTATTTATGGCAAAACCCTCTTTAGGAAGTACTCCTTAAAATAGTAATTAGTACCCCTCAATTGAAATAACAAAAGGGTATTTCGAAAAAAAAAAGAATAAAGTCTCATCATGTGGGTGGGGTTGGTGAAGAGAAAAGTTTTAATCTAATTTACTAGATGGGATAACCCCAAGGGATAAGGCAATCATTTATTTACATTGCATAACAGAAGGGGAAGATAATATTGCTTAAAAACCCTTTGTGTCTAATTGCCTTTCCTTGAAACAAGTGAAACTGTCCATCTAAACTCTTCATGTAATATGGAAGAAGAGTTATCTTTAAATACTTTTAAAAGAGATAATTAGTCGTGATAATGTTTTTTTTGTTGGCAAAGTTGGTATTTTCTTGCTCCTCTACAATTTTTAAGAGGGTTTAGTCATGTTAATTAAGAAAATCTTTAAAATCCAAAGAATTTTTATTGCTATAAGCAGTTTTGATTTTAATTTGCGCGCCAAATGGAATTATTTTTCAAGTAAGCTCAGAGCGTATTAATTAGATTAATCCCAGTTTTATTATTTGAAACTAATTATTTCCTACTAGTAAAAGCATCTTCTCTCAATTGTAAATAGGCTAATCTAATAATATAAACATAGAAATGAGATTTTTTGCTTCTTCCTCTGTCTGCAAGAAGACGATTTCTCAAAGACACTAAAATGTTATAATATGAAACAATATAGAAATTTTTAACATAATTGAAAATGAGATTCAAGCCATCTACTGAATGAAATTCAATTAGAAAGTAATCATGAAATATTGCCGTTGGCACTGTATTATTACTGTACTGCTTATCACTTGACTCAGCCAAGTTGACTGACTATTGGTACCTAATTGAAAGTTTTGGAGGTTTCATCTACTTTTGAATGTAGCAATATTTACAGAGTAATACATTTAATAATTCAAAAAATCAACTGTATATCAAAAATGATTTTTGTTTAACTTTAAACTGATTGCAAATTTGCAAAGCAAATACATAATGTATATTAGGTGATATATATGAATTATTCAGAGTAAAACAGAACCCGTTTTTTATAATAAAGGATCTAAATTATATCATATGAACCAGATGATCTGATAATCAGATTCTAATGTTTTGGGCTAATTATATGGTACTGTGGTTAAAAATAATAAACATTCATAAGACTACCAATTATTACATCCCTATTGGAAGGATTTTGTTTAAACCTCTTGAACTTGATAAAATACTTCTTTAAGAATATCTAATTTCACAAAAACATTAGTTTTTAAATTTGTAATTAGTGAAATTGCACCTATATAAAGCAAGATTCATTTCGTAAAATACACATCTTGTTTTATTTTTCTAATATTTTAAATGCTAATAATAAATTATTGACGATTACTTCTCGTCCATTAAATCAAATATGAATTCTTCTGAATTAATAATTGTAAGCATATGAAATACTAATATTCTCTAGAACCGAATTAGATTTAACACAAAGAATCATGCCCAATCCTACGTCTGTCATGAGGTTTGCTTAATTTCTTTATCATTCAAGATTGACAACTTTGATATTTTAATCCCAGACTCTAAATTTAGAAATAATGCCTTCTCTGGCGACCTTGTTGCTGTTGAATTATTTCCCATTAAATTATGGAAAGTATGATCATATTCCTATTTTAATTCCTTTAGGTTCACCCAAAAAATATTCCTGATTCAATTATGAGAGAATTTGATGATAAAACAACCAATACTAAAACCTTCTACTACAGCATTGAGAGCATTCTTAAATTCAACAAGGAATTCCTTCACAATGTAATTCCCGATCAAAAAATAGCAAATTTGCTTATGGATAATCTGGAAAATAAAATGGACATAGACTTCACCGACAACAAGTGTCTCTCAGTCATTCAGAGAACTGGCTGTGTTATGAGTATAATCTACCCTTTGAACAATCGCATAGCAGTTGGGCAGGTCAGAGAATCGGCCAGCAAATCTTCTATATTGCTGATTTCTTACGATAAACGTTTCCCATGGGTCAGGATTAACAACTTGAGTGAGTTATAGCTTTTTCAAATCCCTCTCCCTAGAATCATGTTCAGCGAAAAATGTTTATTGTGTCCAAGTGGATCAATGGAAAAAGGGTTGCTTTGTACCGATGGGGTGAGCCCCAATGCTAATTTATGTATTTTAGAAATTACTTTTCATCTCTCTCCACTGAGCTAGACCCACTTGTTCTAGAGACTTCGATGATCCTCTCTAGTTTCGGGTTCAACTCTTTTCGTATAACGAATGAAATGTATTTCTCCGAGCGCATTCAAGAGATGGCGAATGAGTTTTATAGAAAGTTTGAATTAACCAGCCCCGAAGAGACAAAATTCAGGAAGGATTACAGACAACAAAGGATATTCACCATAGATCCAATGGGATCCAAAGATCTCGACGATGCTATTCATATTAAAAGGGTAAAGGGAACCGATGGAGCAGTCTACGAATTGGGTGTGCACATTGCGGATGTATCATTCTACCTGAGGCCGGACACGGAGCTTGATGATCTCGCTCTAAGAAGGCCATGCACTATCTACTTGGTGCAAATGAATGTTCCAATGCTGCCGAGAGAGTTTACTCAAAGTCTCAGTCTCTCTCAGGGCGCAGATAAGGTCACAATTTCAGTCATTTTCAATCTGGATGAGCATTTCAATGTAAGCGTTTACATTTTTTAACTTTTTAATTTCACTGAGACAACATGAGTAGACTCTCCCAAGTCTTGTCGAAAGTTCCACCCTCATTATATGAACGAAATCATTTTTTATAAATCTAATCGAAGCTGATTTTTTGGGAAATTTACTAATGGCTGTACTTAATTTTATTTTTGTATCTATGTCTGATGGCTGATAGGCGCCGTAGGTCGAACTTAACAATGGTTCCTCTTATATATGGAAATTATTTAAAATGACAAAGATTCACATAATAATTATAAATTTGACTCTTTTATCAGCTACGGTTTAGTCTTGAAATAAGTATTCGAAATGAAAAAATAATTTTCAATGAATTCATAAAATAGTAGTAATTTAAGGAAATTGTTTAAACTTTGTAAAAAATTGCTCTTGTACTATTATTACTATGAAATATAATCTCTCAAATGCCTGTAATTTAATACCAATCAGAAAACTTGGATCAACTCCTCTTAATGTTTAATCATTTTTTCCAGATAAAATTTGGATAAAATTCTGCGCCTCGAATCGAACTGATTTTTTAACGTGTTAATACGAGTATAAAATTCTCTAAAACCCCCATAGGTTATCTCACACAAGATTGAGAGAGCAATCATTAACTCCAAGTGCCAAATGTCCTATGAGGAAGCTCAATTTCTCCTCGATCACGAGGAAGCGGAATGGCCCGAGTGCCAGCCAATCCTTGACAAGTCGGTGGCTATCGAAGAGATTGGCCGAGATATAAGACTCTTGAATGAGGTTTGTCTACTTTTTGATGGTAGCCAGCTTTGTTGTGCTCTAATCAATCATCTTTCAGCTATTTAAATCAGAAAATAAGTTTATAATTTTATCCATAATCATGATATGCTTATTAGTAGTAATGCACTTCTTTTGATCCTTTGTTGTTCTACAAATGTCAATTCCCTGCTCCACAACGATCAATCATACTTGCCCAATGGGCATAAATTGACATGTTTTCCTTGAGTACTCCGACTCAAACTTTGACCACCTTTGAAGACGAATATCTTCAAATTTATGTAAATTGATCGTTGCGGGACCAGAAATTGGGAAAATAAAGTCTGTAGTTTAGAATGTAATACATTATCAAATTTGCAGAATTATTTTTGTGTATAATTAGCAACTAAAAATTACATTTTTTAGAGACAAACCAAATTTTTTCTATTATTTATTCCAATCTGATTCAGCACGCAGTCTTTGATAATTGATGTAATCTGATTGGCATACTGGATCAATATTAATTTTAAACTATCTCGCGGGAAATACTACCCATAGTAATTCATTTCGATCTCAAATAGATTGCTAAAACATGGAGGGCCAAGAGTTTTGAGAAGGGTCGTGTTAGAATCGATCAGACGAAGCCTTTCTTCTTTATCGACCCAGTCAATAAACATCCGTACGGAATGAAAATACAGACAAAAATGGAGGCTCATCAATTAGTGAGTAAAATTAATAGAACCCTTATTTATAACTCAAATCGAATACTTTAAAATACTGTACTTGGATTCAGACTCTTCATATATCTTACCCCAAAGAATTTCACTTTTTTGCTTTCCCCAACTTTCTGAGAGAACGGGTATTCAATGATTATTTCGCAAGGAGATGTGTATCCACTGCAGGAAGGGACTGGGAACTTTGAAAAATCTGTGTGGCCTTTGATCCCTGATCTATTGAAGAAAAGTGCAAAATCTCAATTTTTTCAATCTTTGTGAACACTGAAAATGGCAGAGTTTTAGTTTTTTTAAGGCAGACGCGTAATTTTTAGGAGCGGGTTATTTACTTATATAGAACCGACTTGGCCCAAATTTGGTGGAATTGTAGTCTGTTTTTTATTCTTCAATATGACACCTTAAAAGTTACATATCTCCATTCCTGGACGCTACAATTGTCGATTTAGTGATATTCGAAAAGCGGTAATTTTTTATATTTTTTAATGGGCACTCTCGTCTTTTAATAAAGTTTTTTAATTTCTAATCTTCAAAATGCTTCCTTCGAAAATCGGTTTCGTGGTCAACCGTTAATGACCACTCCCCTAATCGATTTTGATTGAAAAGTATCGAGACTATTTCAAAATCAGAATTTGAAAGCCACTTGAAATATTTTCAGATTGAAGAATTAATGTTACTCTCGAATGAGACCATTGGCAAATTTCTCCACGAAAATCTACCTCAAATGGCCTTCCTACGTAGACATATTGGGCCAATACCTGAGAAGAGAGATGACTCTTCCAAGTCATTCAAAGTTGACATTACAGATGCGAAATCTGTTTCCGTGAGTTGATCTCATATCCTGCATCTTTGATAGGATCATTTAAAAGTTATAGACTTTCAAACTGATGAGAACACATTTAGAATCAGTCAAGTTGCATCAGTAACTACAGAGAGGTGATAAAATTAAAATGCAGTTATCATAAAAATTGAAATTTCACTTTTGAGACAATTATAAAACCCTTTGATCACCAAAATAGTTCTCCTAAGGAAATCATATTAACTTGTTAATCATCAATAGGTTGATTCATTTCAACTTGCACTAATTTAGTCAACATTAATAGCCTTTTTAACAGCATCATAATCTCTCAAGTTTTTCAGAGAAATATAATGTTGTATAAACCTAAAAATATGATAATCGGATAAATGAAGATCTGGACTATAAGGAGAATGTGGTACAACCTTTAGGCCGAGTGCTGCATCTTTTCCTCTCGACTCCATACATACACTCTTAATGCCCTTTTCTTCCTATTCTGTACACTAAGCTCGTACGGCAACCATTTGTTGTAATGAATTGTGTACCTTCCACGCCTTAGTGTATGATTAATATATGAGGGGCAATACCCTGTTAAACGAGACAGTTGTCGAAGATAACAGAAAGAATTTTGGGTAATCATATCCTCCACAATTTTGATGTTCAGAAGATGTGGAGGGGCAATTCTTTCTTTCTTCTTAAGGACTAAATTTCCACTCTTGAAATTGTTGTACCTTCTGAATATGGTACTCCTTGAGATGCTCTGTCCACCGAATATAACTATTTAAACTTTCTGAATATCAGAAAATTTTCAATCGTATTTTTGAATAAGAATTCGAATGGGAAATATCTAGCAAATAATACCATTTCAAACAGCGTTGTATATTTTCCTATAATCTCCATTCGAATCAATGGTCTTCTGCCATCTCAATGGGAGTGTGTTTATGCCTTTGGACCAGAATCTCTTGTCTTTAGAGGCGATGTACTCATCGATAGACGTTCTAACTTCATCATTGTTTCTGAATGACTTTCTGGCCATGTGATGTTGTAATATATCGTTGATAATTTTCAGAATCTGTTGGAAAACTCCAAAGCCCCTGTTGAAATTCAAAATCTCACAATTGGGGATCCTATCGAAAGTACCATTGAAGCCAAAGATAGTCCAGGCTACATACACTTTTTACGTCAAAGTCTCATCAATATTATGAGGTCTGCAGAATACTATTGCCTCGGTGAAATGAAGGCTAGAGAGAAGCGCCATTACGCCCTCAATATAGATGACTATACACATTTTACATCGCCGATTCGTCGTTATGCTGACATCGTGGTCCATCGACAGATAGCTCTCGTTATGGCCAATCAAGCTGCAGAAAGTAAAGATTACGGTAATTATCATGTTTAGGTTTTGAAGTACTGTAAAACATTTTTTCTTCTAACCCTGATTTCAAATTGTTGTATACGATTATAAATGAGCTATCAAGTTTATTTAAGACGTTCAATATTCATCAAAATTATATAATTGACTAAAATTGTCGTTTGTAGACTTGCAAAGATGGTGGATGAACACCAAACAGGCGCAACATATCACTTCGTCGACTCTGAGAAAAGTTGCCGAGATATGCACTCATCAAAAGTCTGAGATAGATTCAGTCCAGAGGAAGAGTGCGGAGCTCTACTTCGCTCTATTGGTCCAAGTAATCCATGTTATATTTAAGCTATGAATTTAGCGCTTCAGATCAGTATACCTCTACATACACCAACATGGGTGAAATCGTTGTATTTATATACTGTTTCAGAAAGCAAAAATAGCCAATGAAATTTGAGGGTATATTCAACACGTGTGCTCGGAGATGTATTTCTACTATGTTGGTGTATAAGACTATACTTTAGATTAATAATTGGCAGTATTTATAAGCCATTCTTGAATACATGCAAAAACAGTGTTTCTTATACAGAAATACTATAAACACCAATATCTATACTTTGTGTGCGTCTTAATTGGAGTTCAGAGTACATACATATGCATATAATTTTCTTACAATTATAGAAAACCTACAATACAGAAATACATTCCCGGCCCACCAAAATTTAATTGGCTATTTTGGCCCTCTGAACAGCATAATACCAAGAGTTTCACTTATCTTGGTGCATATCTTAGTTATAAATTAGCCAATATTCTCTTATTTTGCTAATTTCAAGACAGGCTGTCCTTCTGACGATGAAAAAAATAAACTCCAAGTGGTTACAAAAATCACTCAAACTCATATCTTTAGAATCTCAACGAGAACTGTTGCCAGGGTGTAATAATCTCGATGGGAGAAAAGTATGCTCTCGTCCTACTGATTACCAGTGGCCAAAAGGTGAAACTCTTCTTTGACGTGAGTGATTCTTCAGTGCAAGTTAATTCCAATCTCTTTCTAATCATTGTTCGGTAACAGGATCCAGACTACGAGTCAGTTGAATACGACACGGAAAAAGTCCAATACGACATCACGTGGAAGTCTGCAAAGAGCTGCTCGTGTTTCATGCAAACCCTCGCTCTGGCTTCCTCGATTGAATGTATAATATCTATTAGTAATAGCCCTGCCGAGGATAAGTACAAATGCCTGTTCGATAGGCTACATGTAGGTTATCTATGTCGAATTCAGAAATATCATCCACTTTAGAGTGGGATTGTTTTCATTCACAAATCTGAGCAGAGAGGAGAAAAAATGTAGGATTATTTCATTTGTTAGTCCTTGAAATAAAAGTCAATGTTGAAAAGAGGGATGTACTTATGCACGCGATTATTCATTGATATGGAAAAAAATATTTGTGTGCACATACGAAAATTAATGGTCATATTTATGTGTGGTTATAGATTTGTATAATATCGTGCGTGTACGAGTAGAAAGTTCGATAGTCTCAAAGCTGATGAGTAGGGCGTCCAAAAAGCATACATAGCATATTTTGATTTTTTTTCTTATATCAAGTTAATGATAAATAACTTTAAAAAATTCTCTAGCTATCTTGGTTGAGGAGTTAAAAAAACATATAGCATATTATTGTTGAGATAAATGAAGCATTTCAGAGGTTTTAAAGTACTAATTAGCAAGAAAAGTGTAATAATTTCTATTTTGAAATGACTTGACAACAGAATAACGGTGGGTTAGGGTTAGAGTGAGATAAATTTCTGAACTTAGTTAGGAAAAAAAAAACTATCCTACGGACTTTTTCCATGTGTTCGCATCAGTAGAAGTGATTTTATTTACGCTTGTACACAAGCAAACTATTATCCAATCAGATATTTTTGAAACCAATTTTGAAAATATAATTTATATTCTCAATATCGAAAATCCTATCGAGTTCGATATTGGACAGGTCTATTTTGAAGTCTGCTGATTCACACAAAAAAAAATTCACACATTTTATTTATCCGCGTATCTAAAAAGAGGTTTTCTATAATAGTCATAGAATATTAAAATTCAAATATTTAATTAGCTTGAATATTTTTTTTGATTTTCTCTTCTTTCAGATTCGTCTATGCAAACCCGAGTGCAAACATTGACAAGATTTATTGCCATTTTGAATGATAAACAATATATTTATTTCACATTATTTTCTCTTTTAAAAACTCTCAAAAAATTAAATCCTTGACATAATTAATTCTATTTTAGCAACTTTTCAAATGAAGGGCCTAACATGCCTAATCAATCGATCTAGTATACTGAACGGCAATCTGCTTCGTAATCGCTTATACGCCAAGAGACGATCGGCACTCATATGCACTCAATGCATCTGCAGCATAACATCATATGTGCCAAATGTTAGTTTTGATATTAAAGTATACTGACTTTATTAAAACCTTTTTTCAGACTTCTCCGTTAAAGACAGAGTTTCCCGACCTACTACCAACGCAATCTGCCAAGGATATGATATATAAAGGATATATTGTAGAAGTGAGTCTCAAGTTTGAAAACTCCGTCTCATATTTCGTGTGGTTATTCTTCATTTTTCTTGATCGAGATCCATGTAAAAACTTTTCGTGCTACTCTAAAATTGGACAAATCAATAAACTTGATTATTGGATACCCCATGAATTTAATGAACAAACAAAGTTGAGCTTGAAAAAATACGTACGATGAAAAATGGATACTTTTTACAAATAAAAAACCAGGAAGATCTTAGCAGCCAAGTTCGAATCCACCTCTTTCTTCCCCAAACCAGTCTCCTTATCGAATGAAGATCCTACTGTGCGATTGGTGTGATATGTGGGGCTCAGTTTATTACGAGCTCTGAAGTCTATTGCAAAATGCTTTCTAAAGTCGGCGATTAAAGAATTACGAGCGGCATTAGAGAATCACAAACCATTAATGTTTCGCTAGAACCGAATTGGTTGACATATTCTCCTGACAATGCTTGATCAGATTTTTAATTTGTATCTTATTGGAGAATGAAAATCTTGGTTGCAAAGTATCTCGGTTTGAAAACACCAGAATTTTAGAAGAAAGGAATAGAAAAGCTGGTAGCCAGTTGAGAAAATACATATCTTTCGACATGAAAAGTTATATTTCGTTTCGCATCTCAATACAAAACAACCTGATAAATGTTTTACTGTTCCAAGACACTAAAATGAATCAAGCTCAAAAAAATGGAAAATTAATGATTTTTTCAAGGCTCAAATGTTTTAATTTAACACTCCTAGGCCCACAGTAACATTATTGTTACATCTCGCTAGAAGGCTCATAACACCGACAAAAACAGTGATGAGAGAAACCAAACTACCAGCAACCACCTAAGAAGGCTTTCGAATGACATCCCTTTCGCACCTCAATAATATTAGGTTTCGAAAATGCAGCTTTGTGAAATTTGCGCGCGAAAATAATTTGAATATTTTTTCTTAATTTTGAATTTTCTTAAATCTAGAAACTGCTATCAATTTTCTAAATCAATTTTTAAAAATCTTTCATCTGGTAACTCAGGTTTCGAAAAATATTGAGGTTTAAGATTTTTTCATAACTTTTAAAGGAGAAAAATTCTCATAATTTAAACGTCTTCTATGCTTGGGAGGATTAATCAAAAAGTGTACTTTTTGCTCATCTAAACATTTCTTACCAAGGGCCGTTATTTGCACAAGACAAAGAACTTTGGAATCATTATCCATCCAGTGGACGGCCATCCAATCATCATCGAAGGTCTGGACAAGAACCGAGCATGCCACAACGACATTGTTGCCGTGAAGCTAAACGAAATGCATCATTGGTACTCATCAATGGTACCGCGACAAAAGATCACCGAATCATCTCTTGCGAATAAAGAAGAGGAGGAAGATTACGACCTAACCGGTGAAGCAGTCATCAACTCTGAGTTATCTCTGGACTCCATATCCAACTACACCGTCTCCTCAGAGGTCATAACCCATTGTCGCCTGGCTGACCTCTCTTTCAACTTCAACCACGTTCTAAGGCCAATGCTCTTTCCGGCAATAAGGACGGAACAGGAACTGACAGAGCTGTTGGAGAAGTCGAATTCAACTTTCACTCCAGTACCTTCGCAGTATGTTGTTCGTAGCGGCAAGGTTGTTTCGATCATCAAGTCTACGCTGATCAAGAGGAAGCTCATTGGCAGGGTTCGTTGGATTGAGGGAGAAATGTTCTTCAAGCCAGAGGATAAATTCTATCCTTACATCAAGTTGAAGAATCCTCTTGGTTAGTTTCACAATCAACGAAAACAAATATTTTTGAAATCTTAATGCAAAAGAAACTCCTTTAAAATTAGATGGTCAATGTGTTTTCCTTGTTATGACTAGGGCTACCAAATGCTTTTTTTATTAATTGATATGTTGTTAGTTAGCTCTTAAACACTCTTAAAAATCGACTCCCAGTTCATAGAGGTGCCCCTAAAGAATAGGCATTCGCTTTTTTTGCCTTTTACGAGGTGGAAAAAGTATCATTTTCAATGAAGAACCAATCATATTGCGAAGAAGCTCTCGTGTGTCATGAATCATAGTCTCTGTTTCACTTAGTAGTACTTAGTTAGACTTAGATTCACTCGGGTTGGTGCTTGTGTACAAGCGTAAATAAAATCACTTCTACTGATGCGAACACACGGAAAAGTCCGTAATATAGTTTGAAACTCTGAGGACGATAGAATCCTCGTTCGGAAAGCTGAATCTGCTGTACAATATTGCGATATTTTGAACAAGGATATATTCGTAATTCATAGAAATTATTTGAAAACAATTCCAATCATAAAGCAGTTTGAATCATCTAGTTCGAGAATGTAAGACTGCTAAAAGAGGATTACCGCTCGCGAATTTGAAGTAGACAACTCGAGCTGGAGTTCAAGATTGTCTCATAAAAAGAATATCAAAGAATGATATCGAAGCCTTAATACAAGAAGAGAATATGAAGGTTTCTTTGCTGTATGTTTGACAACCAACGTTGGCATGTATAGAAAGAAGTTTTTTCCAGTAAGAGGGACTATCTAGGAGATGACAAGCCCTTCCACCAGAGAACTTGGAAAATGTTTATATTTCTTAATCAGAATGAAATAATTTGATTTTCTAAAGTTGCCTATTTTATTGCCTTCTTATTTGAGAAAATTGCCTTTTTTCAGATAAAAACTGCCTTTTTTTCAATAAAAAACGCCTTTTTCTGGTAGCCCTAATTATGACTCATTATATATAATGACCG
>JJOG01006267.1:0-13554 GCA_000715275.1 Gyrodactylus salaris
TAACAATAATTGATTTGCCATAGATATTTAAGAAATCATATTTCTTTTGTATTTTATAGAGGTTTTTTTCATTATTCCAAGGTAATCTCGAAAGTTTGATCTTCTCCAGTAATTCCGAGTATCGCTCTTCGCTTCAAATCTTCTTTTCCATTTTCAAATAATTTTCTTTGCTAATGTAAAATCTATTACATTTGAAGTTAGATAACCATTTAAGAATGAGAAAACAAATAGGGCCCTTAAGGGCTTGAATATCGGTTAGGCCTACAATAGGAAATATTAAAACTGGAGTAATTTATTCTCGTCAATGTGTACACTCGGTTTCCACATTGACGAAATACTTTGGCAGTGTTGACACTGACGAAATTCTTTTGGGTAGTGTATACACTGACGGAGTTTCCACTCTGACAACAACATAAATAATATTGCTGGTTATCCAGGGATAACTGACCATCGCTTCTTCTTTGGAGTGCCTTTCTCTCGGAGGCCAAATACAAAATATTATCCACTTATATGTCTAATCAATATTTACAACAAACAACTTTATTTCTTACTTCGATCACAAAACTCTTCCTCAATTTTATCCTATCCACTTTGGTATAATGAACATTCAATTGTAACGAATGCATACACCTAATTATCATGAGATAATTAATGAAATAATATATCAAATTATTATCAATCACTCTGCTTGATAAAGGGAACAGTCTACTTTTTTTGGGACCATAATGGGAACTAATTTTAAATATCATCAATGATGAATGATTTGAAAGCTAGTCAAAAATCGGAAGCTTGTCAAGATACTAAATTTAATTATTTTCTATTATTCTATATTGAAAATGATAGATGTTTAGATAATTAACGTTTCAATGACTCATCATTGCTTAATATATGTATGGGAGATTGAAATTTCTCAATTGAGAAATGCTGTCAAATGGTATTACTCAAATTATTACGTATTTATGAATTTAAGAATTCCTTCTTCCGATAGACTAAGGGTTATATGGTTCTCTCACCCAGAGTAAGGTTTCTTCTGATACATCTTTTGGGTGAAGCTTAGGAGTTATTTAGACAAGATTAATTGAGTCTCACCTTATATAATTACGATTTTGAGTCTTGCGCTTAAAAAACTCTAGAATACAGTTAGATTCATGATGAATTTCGATCCAAAATAATCAATATTCAAAATTTATCTTCACATTGATGATTTCAAATACATTCATTGAAAACCAGATAGGGATGAATCATCCAGCTTGAGTATTAGGAAAATTTTCTATACCAACAAAGAACTTTATCAAATCTTATCACAAGGTCTCAATAAATATACGATATTTATCGCATAGCGATAGCGCCGATCGATAATTGATCGATATCGTTATCGTATTAATGAATGTTTCGAAAATATCGATATCGAGTCCTTATCGTATATCTATCGACGATATGGACAGGTCTAGATTCATCACAAGGACACGTATCACGACCAGTAGTGTTATATACAAATATATATAAAATTCAAATTCTAAGAAAGAAATTTGCATTTTCGTGACAAACTGAGAATGAAAAAATGTTGCTTGGCTAACTTGGTTCAAGATAAAGAAAATTATTGATTTCTTTATAATCAATACCTTATGAAGGGTCCCTAAGTAAGATTAAATCATTGCATAAAGCTTCAACAAGTTTTCTGTCACTACTTGTAATTACTCTAACTCCCATTGAAATGTAATGTTAAGCACGTCTTATAGACTTGGTTATAGGCAGACTAAACCTACTATGAGGAGTGAAGAAGTAAGCTTTAATTTAACAATGAACCGACTAGATCGTTCTTACATATCAGTTAATTGCTTTCTGCAAATCTATCGTGAGAATGATTAGTCTACGAATATTGATTTATTATTTTGAGGATCAAGAATTTGCTAAAGAAGGTACTTCAGAAGAGCTCATACAGATATGTCATTATATTGGCCATTATTCATTAACTAACTTTAATAGCTCTTTAACGCTTCTTTTTATAAAAAACACGAAAATCATACTTCGTGATAAAAAAACTATATTTTTGATAAATATTGAATATATTACTTCAAAAATGATTAAATTCAGATATTTGTATGATTTGTGGCTCAACTTTATTAAAAAGTTAACATTTTTGATAGGCCTTCTCATACATAAACTGTTACTAAATGTTGGAAATCGGTTGAGTAGTTTCTCAAAAAGCCCTGAAGAAAACGTATTAAATAATTTTAGATTACGTGTTTTATAGTTGCTTGTCAGTAAGCTCGTGGGCAGTCGGTTATTTTGAATTTTCAAATGTAAGGAAATACTAACACAATTTCACACAACTGCGTACCCTCCTGGAACGAAGTTCCCCATCTCACACCAGGTATAGCTGACCAACCTATAATTGACTGGTTTATATCTTTTGGGTCTATTTGGAACACGTTGACTTGATGCAACGTTCTCTAACATAAGGACAAAAGAGGTCTAACAGAAACGTAGTAATATCGAATTTAACATTGCAGATTGTGTAGAAATATTGATAGAATTGTGAATGAATATTCCATAAAATAAATCAATGACGTGATTTGAGCCCAAATTTGAACCATGTGTTTTTCATTAAGTCTTCCCTTTCTAGTGTCAGAAATTCGAGATAAAAGAGGCGAGCGTTGGTCATTAGCAGAGAAAATGTTTGTGTATTAATTATTTGTTTTTATTATCTCATATAAAAATAATGAGAAATGTATTGAAAATCAGAGTTCAGGTAATATGTAAAAGTATGTAATTAACCTGAAAATATTCGAAAATTTGAATCGGTTTTTTATATTTTGATTAAAATGTGTGCCATTTTGAATTCGATAAAAATTTCACTATGAAAAAGATACGTGGGGAAAGAGAATTTTTGATTTTAATTTGTCTCACGAATATAGGAAAATTGAATATTGTTTGGAATTTCATTCCTAATGGATATCTTGGAATTAAAATTTTTCTGTCCAAAACCTTCGTAAACAAAGGCGTTTTAGCATCTTCATATAACCCAAGATATTTTTTTGTAATATATATTTTTGGATAGCCAAGGATTGTTTTCAAACGCTGTAATGTTGATACAGAAACCCAGTTTTAATTCATTTGATCAATTTAAAATATCACTTTTTAACCATCTATCCATGAGAATCGTAGAAAATCAGTCTCAAGATAGTCAACAGTCAAGGGGAAAAATATCACAAAGTCCATTTCTAAATCTCCAACCGAGAGGCATAAACAAATTTCAACTACTTTTTTCTTGACTTTACTGATAGACAAACAAAATAAATCAAAGTCAATTTTAATCCATTGTATAGTCAAATATTAATCGAGAAATCTTAAATTGCATTCTTCGATGACCAGAACCTAAATTTTTCAATAATTTCTTCATTTTATTTTCACAGATCCGTCAACAAAATCCCGTGGTATGACCTGTTGTGGGACTCTCCTACTGCTAACCTCATATCTCATTGTGATCCTCACGTTTCCGTTATCACTAGTGGTTTGCTTAAGGGTGAGTCGACGTCAATCGTTTTTCTCTATTCTTATGTATTCATTAAATGGGGGGAATTATTGTGACATAAAATAGAAATTACATCAGAAAAGTATATATAATTTATTTAATTAATTTCATTGTTATATACTCTAGCAATCTGAATAAAAGATAATTAGACAATCCTATTATGCAATCTATCAATACGATTCTTAATAGCATTAGCAGATTAAAAGATATAATTATACATTTTTGTGTACTTGTAATTATCAAAGAGGGGTCAAGTCTACACAACAACTGCTCAAATTCTTTTTTGTTTGCAGAAACTGAAAAATTGTTTTGAAATGTTTGATCAGTGAGATTTTATATATCAAATATTAGATTCTCACCAAAAGATAGCTCATTTCAGTTTGGGGATTAATCTTCTACTCAAACATTCTAAATTAATTCAAATACATCATTCCCATATGAATGAGTCATGTTAAAGCATCTCTTTCTTGTGCGTGCATGCATCTGTATATCAATGAGAGGATATCTCTTTATTTATAGATTATCATAATCTAGATGTGAATTGAGCGCAGTAAAATCCTATAAACTTTTGGCATTAATTGCTCAATGATTGACAGAAACGCAAATCCAATATTTTTCTTTAATCATTTCTTCCCACTGATAATAATTGAAATATCTAAGTTTATTCTTATTATACTTTAAAAGTCAATTGGCTTAAGGATGAAAACTTGCCTCAATGTAAAGCATCTTTAGAGTGCTTATTGTTTGAGCAATGTTAAACTTAAAGTCCTTATGAGAGGGCCTAAGGAAGCAGCAAAATTTTCTTATGACTACCGGGGTGTCTAAATATTTGAACAATACAAGCTTCAGATTGTGATTCTCTAGATATGGGTAGACTTTTACTCCAGAAAGATCAATATCACAAGTCTTAATCTAATACATATTTGCAAAGTGGTGTTGAAATCATAGACCTTGAGTTGTAGGCAAAGTTTCTCAAGAGATAACTGCTCAACAGTTTACCATGAGTCCTCAGTGCACCTCTCCTTCTTTTAATATCCGTTTAATGAATTGAATTTCTGGAGCGGAAATCCAATTGACAGATATCTTTTGAGTGAAACAAGTGATTAAAACAAGACTCACCTCAGAGAGATATGAAGATTTCTCAATGGTCCCATTGTTTCACGCGAGGTTATCATATTGTTCACATTTCCCTCATGTTATGAGTTATCGCCTGAAATGAGAATTGCTACTCCGAATGTGGGAAAGAAATCTATTATTAAAAGTTATAATATATGATATGAATCGAGATAGATTCAATTTTTGGCATAAAATATCATTTTCTTCGCAAAATTCAAACAAGTATCAAAGGTCCTCTAGTTGTAGAGAGATGATTAAACCTTTAAGACCCGATGTTGCTCCTGAGCAACATTGACTTTTCTTATCGTTTTTCATATATCCAATGTCGTAAAATACATCAAGTCACATCATTTTGAAGAAGAGTTTGTAGGCTTTCTGATTATATATTTTAGATAATTCAGTCATTTATTTAAAAAAGATATTGGCCATCGAATTTTGAAAAATTCTGAAAACACGTAACTATATTTTAAGCTTTACAATTTTCCTCATCTTACGTTGTAGAAGACTTACAATTCGCACAAGTATGTAACCTCATTTATCTTCAAAGAAACCGTGAATATCTCTCAAACTAAATATTTTAGTGAAAATTCTCATCGCCAAAAAGTTCTTAGAATTTAATTTTTAGCCTAGTTAATTTCGTCTGCACTCAGAATCTTTTGAAGCTATTTTTGCCTGAATTAAAATCGTTTAAAAGAAAATAAATTTCCAAAAGATTTCGATAATCAATTATGGATTGGGCGTAGAGGAATTGTTGCCCAATTTCTAAGCTATGACTCCCTACTTTAGGAATCATCCAGTTATTATTCTCCCCCAACCAGACGTAACCAAGACTACAACTTTTGTTTTAACCACTTCTAGTAAAATTAAACACATCAAATACCAAAAGTGTATTCAAATAGTCAGATTACTTCAAGGGGTAAGAGAAACCGGCTTGTATTAGTAGGTTGGCTGATATCAATATGACATATGGTGTGGGTTTGAGATGAGATGTACCAGCTCTTGTACACAGAATATGAGTCTACATGGAAATTCTGATATACCTCCAAAATGAGAGTTATGAGCACATCAATCTTTCATGGTTCAATTCAAGAGGAAACATGCTTGAATAAGATGCAAGCTTTTAACCACTTAATGCAAGTCAAGTGTTAATATATTCCCCCTTGCGTCTCACGTAGCTAGACAATTTATTGCAACTATTCCCCAGAGGTAATCTCACTGCCGAGTGTTGATCAGTTTTAGAGAGATCAATTATCACTCTCGATCAATAAAGTCGAGTGAAAAAGTTCTCCTTAATGAAATTTAAAACTTTCTTATTTCTCTCCCGAGTTATTTTCATTACGACAGAGCATATAACTCTGGGAAGTATATTCTCTTGAATCTCAGACATTGATTTTCGCTTCAAGTTAATAATAATTTCTGAGCACTTGACGTTAAGAATCTCTTCCCTATTCACTGAATCGTCTTCATCGCAAATTGATTAATCAAGCTTTTATTAGCTCTTGAGGAAAATGCATTTCTCACGGTCTTAAAGATCACATACAGTTTCTTAAAAAGATTTCAATGTACAAGGTTCTGTTTACAAAATTTAATTAAACAAGGTTCCATAAGCAATCAACCTTGATCAGTTTTAAACATTTATTTACACATTTCATTCAAATTTGACTTTTACAAAACATAAAGCATTGGGGCTTAAGCATTCCCTGGACATAAAGTATTTTTCTCTGTTCTTTAAAGAAACTTTGTCTACAGCTTATAAGGATTCATCTCTAAATAGATGATGAAAATCTAATCTTTTTTTTTCTATAATCGCAATCTATTAGAGGTACTCAGAAAGTAGCGTTCCCAACACGATTTTAGACTATTTTGGCTCTATTTTTTAAATCAGCGAATAAAACCAATATTTAGCTGAACTATCAACTTTTCGACCTAGGGCGTATGCTGTTAAATCTAGAATTTCTCTAGAGAGTATGCAATTAAATCTGATCGACAGTTTCAGCAGTGAAAAGTGAGAGGTTAATTTCTTAAACGAATGATGGACACATCTTCGAAGCTGTTACAAGGATAATTTGTTACAAAAATTGTCGAAAGCTGCCTATTCACTTAGAAAACTCTTTTGATATTTATCAGAGAGAGATATTGTAGAATACATTATATTTCGGTGAATCATATGCTTTCATCCCCATATTTTGAATGACGTTTCGATTATAATCATTTCAAGATATGAAGTGTAATATATATCATGGTCTATATAGAAAACATCAGCTGTCATTTACATATTAGCGTTGACATCTAATAGCGAATTATCTTTACATTCAAATCGAATTTTACACGCAAGAATATTATATAAAAAGGGATTCATTTAAACAAAAAAAACCTTCTGATCGGCAGAGGAGAAGGTGTGAAAACTAAAGTGCTAAATTTATTATCAAAATCTTTTCTATCAACAGTCTGTCAATAATTGTTTTTTTTAGCTAAAATGAGTTTGAGTTCTATTATTTGCCCAGGCATATGTGGAATATTCATATTATCATAAGCCTTGTTTGAGTAAGGAGATGAATTAATATTAGGTAAATTGCAAAGAGTTAAACTAATATTTGAGCTCTCCCCTGAGTACTTCAAAAGAATGCCGAATGACCTGGTGAGTATATATAAACAAGGAATGAATAACATCAAGCATTGTGAATTCATCTCTCTACTGTTGCATAACCAGTGTCATTCTCAAGTTACATATAAAGTTACGTATTAAAATTTAATAAGGGAAACTCCATCAGTGCCATTAAAAGTTTGATCCCTCCTCCTAGTTGAAAGATTCAAGATGTGGTCGCTTTGAATTTGCCATAAATGATTTATGCATTTTATTTTCTCTAAGGTTGTCGCAGAATACGAACGATCAGTTATTTTCAGACTTGGAAGAATTCTCCCCAACGGGGCTAGAGGTCCTGGCTTATTTTTCATCTTACCCTGCCTAGACGTGGTGCGAAAGATTGACTTGAGGACAGTCACCTTTGATGTACCTCCACAGGAAGTAAGTTGTAACGATTTAAAGATTCTTAAAAATAGTTTATTAGACACTCTCAACTCCCTTTATATCACTAATAAGGGTCATTTCCGCTAGAACAACTTGGCCAACATATGTACCTAAGTATGCTTTTCTTTTCAAAAACTAAAAATCTCATCAACCAATAGAATTTCATCTAATTTGCTCTCATTGTTTTATTTCTGTGTGTCTTGTGGTATACACGCTCGTCAAATTTTAGAATAGTTTTGATTCAATCATAAAAGTAAATTATAAATAATAAGATTTAATTAGAGTCTTAGTTTTAACGAAAGGCTTCATTTTATTTCACACTGATTTTTGACCTTTTGTGATTTCCAGAGCAGTAAATATGATATCTAATTTTGATATCTGGTTTTCAAATACGGACATTATTTTTTGAAGTAAAAGTCAAGGGGTTTGAGTTGATTTGTGTGTATCATCTGACAAAAAGCCTGTATCGAGCACATTTTCCAATTCCGAAGGATGAATGATGCAGACAACTATTGATTACTTTTTTAGATGTTGTAACTTGAATAATTATTTTAGAATTCTAATCGGAAGTATTATCTTTATTTATAATGGTACAGAGTATTTTTCTTTTACCATTAAATCTCCTCTATATTCTGGATAATTAAAAATGTTTACTAAATGTAACAAGATCCTAAGGCCAATGCTTAATTGTTCAAAATATGTTAGTGTTTCTTTTTTTGCATTATGCTGTAATCATTTCCAAGATAAATCAAAAAACAGGAAGAGCTGGGTGTATCACAATTAGCCATTCCCAGAAGCTATCAACATTTTCATGAAATAAGGGCTATCAAATGCACATTTTTACAGCGACATGTCTACTCATGTAATTCTTTGCACAAGGGAGAAGCCATTTGAAACTACTCTGATTGAGCTTAGTCACTAGAATAGAGGTAACCGTAATACATTTAATGATCGTTATGCAAAAAGGTTACACAATTTTGAACGTAGTTCCCCGAATCACAATCTCACACTTGGTGTAGTGGATTGATCCCCAAGTCCAATAAATAGGATATCTCATATGGTTTGGGTTCGATTCCGGTCTCCTCCCTCCTTGAAACAAATTTACTTTTTTTTAACAGAAGTACAAATAAGTTAATATAACCAGCGTTATACGCGTTTCGTCTTCTTTAAGACTCATCAGTATAGCTCAGGTAAAAATAAAAAAATGAATTCTAACTCCTCATTTTGAATTCAATGAATTTCTCTGCTAATGGCTGGTTATATGAACTTCTTTGTACTTCTGTTAAATAAATATATTATTTCTTGTAACCTCTTGTGACTAAAACCGAAAGGATTGGTTTCATCTAATAAAAATGGAAATTTACTTTGCAAATAGTTGTTCAAGAAAGTTTCAAACCTTCCTCCCCCATTATAACCCCAATGTGAACCCGAAGAGAGTTAGACTCGGATATGAAACTCAATTCTAAGAGAAAAACTATAAGGCTAAATAGCATTTGTCCAAGATTTTCTTCATAAACTTTGAGAGAATATTGTTCGTCCCAAACGACATTGAGCCAGACACATTGTTTTTCAATTATTTCTCTAAAATGATTATCAAGTTCTTACGAATGCTTGAAGCAAAGGGATTGCATATTTAGAAAGATGAAACTTCTATCTATAATTATCAATTTTATTCCTGTCTGAGGAACTGAGAGAATGATATTTTTTCAAAATAAATAAAGTCACTAGAAAAATCCAAGTGCAAAAGGATCGATACACTAGTCGCCCTGTCATGCTAATTCAGGCTTCTCTTTTCCATTTATAAACGCTTGATTATATTGATATGGCTAAGAAGAATAAGAATATAGAGGAATTCAATGTTTACCACTACCATTCAGAAAACTTTTTAAGAATTGTAAAACATTTCATTCCAAACGAAGAACTGACGATACTTTCCTCTTCTACATTATGAATTCTTTTACAGGTTACACTGACGTATTTTTATGAATAGGAGTTGTATATTTATAAAAATAATCACAGTATAAAATCAAAAGGGTATAAATAGTCATCATTGAGGATTAAGGGTGAAATATATTAGCAAATCTGTTTTATGTTGAAGTTTTCAAATTTAGAGATATCTGTGTTGATGGTGGTCAGTACCGGATTTGTAAGCGAGTGGACATAGTTATACTGCACCGCTTGTCTTGTGTTATGGCCAAGAGCTGGTTTCACACTATTTTTGAGTTGAAGGGAGATCGCAAAGCTGATTCTTCTGCACCAAAGGGGATGAAGATTAGCTTTGTCGAGGGCTTCTTTGTATGGCAGTCCTCCATAGCAATGATATAGGAACTTTCTCTGAATGGATTCCGTTTTTTACAATGTCCTTTTGGTTACAGCTTCACTAAAGGCTGAACCATAGTCAAGAAATGATAATAAACTGTTTACGGGAACATATAACTACTAATTAAATGCCATGTTTTCAAATCACTCTTTAGAGAAATTTGCTTAAAAAGTCCCTTGTATTATTGATAGTTTGCAAAATTATATCTGGTATCCGGGGTCTTGGATGAGGTAAATTTTAATCTCTTAATGATAAATTGAATTATCTACCGTTCTCGTTCAGAATAACGTGATGTCTATATTTTATTACTAAATAAAATCTCCAAAGGTGTTTCTTTTATGGAAACCGACAAAGGAATTATTTTATAACCAATTCTGACTTTCAATAGCCATATTAAGAAAAGGTTGAATAAAAATATTCTCTACAAATCTGACTCTCTAGCTCAGTGATTTTTTGATTTGAAAAGATTTAAGCAACTTGAGCATACAGTTGTGATAAATATGGATTAATCTGGGTTCTGAGTATGGGGGCAATGTCTTTCAAAGTTGTGTCGGGATTGATAGACGATAGGTCAACTTTTTCAGGAACAACAACTGAGGAAGTGATATTCGTATCTGTGGGATCTTAATGATCTTAAATTTAGTTGAGATAAAAGTCTTGACAATTATGGCGGGTCCTCTTAGCCAAAGAGGGTTGAGATTGGACATTGCAATGCATGAATTGTAGGAATGTAATGAGTATAGCCTTCTTAAGAAGTGATATTGTATCTTTTTAACATCAGGAGAAAAAGAGTTTTTATTATCATTTAGAGGGAGACCCATTTTCAAGAGTTGGGTGATTAGACAGTTCAGAGTTCGAATCTCATGCAAGGTTTCGGTGAAAATAGTCCTACTGACCAGACATGTTAGGTTGAAACGTAGTCTAAGAATAGTTCTTGCCAAATTTCAATGAATTTTATTTCAATACTACACCAAGTCTCGGTATAATGAAATCAATATAGAATTTTTCAATTATTTATCCAAGTGTTTATAATTAAATATTTCCCCATTCTTATCAAGGCTTATCATCAAATTGTTCACAAACTAGACAATTTGATAAGTATGCTTTTTGCTTAGGGAATAGCCACTGAGACCACTCAGACAAGAACAGCAGGAGTGCATTTGTTCTAGTAAGATTATAAGGGTTGTTTAATAGCTATCATCGATTAACGATAGGCCCCATGTAGATTTTTCCAAAGCGTTTAATTCATATTCGGTTTAAGAGCTGTTCATTCCCCACTTGTATTCATAAGGATGAGAGTTAACTCAATTTCTTATTGCTGGCTTCTCTACACAAGTGGAACTTGATATTCTTTTGAAAGCTCTTCATAAAATGGTTTATCATTTTCTCTTAGAAATTGAGTTTCTTTCCTGAGTCTATTATGGAGAGGGTGAGGATTTGATAACCGATCTCAGATCCTCGCAAACGTTGAATTTTAGCTTTAAAAACCTAGATTCACTTAATTACATTCCCAATGTATCTGTGATTAAATTAAATTTCGAGTTGAAACCGATTCATTCAAAGTGGAATTATAAATAATTCTCAATCAATTCAATATAGAGAGATCGATAAAAGTTTGGCTTACTAATCAATCTCAATTCATAATTACTAGAAGGATTGAGTAAATTTGATTATTAATAATTATCATTATAATCTTTAAATTAGGCTTATTGCCATTTATCTTTAAGGATATGCCACTTGAGTGTTTTAAGGTACCGATAACAACATAGATTGAGCGACCAGTTCTGATGGTTGGGAAAATAACTAGGGCTAAGAGAAAATTGAAATTATTGTTTCCGCACCATATCCTCCACTATGCTTAGGCTTCCTTGTCTTCCTTTTAGATGACATGTTCTCTGCTAGAAAGCGTGCGTACATGTTAAAAACTGTTCGTCTACCGATACTGTACTCTCCAAATGCTTTTACAGCCTCTGTGTAAGCTTTGCCGGCTTCTCTTCACGAAAGTATGCATACTTAAGGAATTGTTTGACTTTCACTTTTATCAAATAATTGACTTGTTTAATAGTATGCTTTGATGATACACACAATTAGAACACAAATATTCGTATGTTTGATTTCACTTCTTTGATTTGATTACGTATAAAACTGGTAATTTCAAATTAAATTAACAAGAATATAGAGTGCGAATTGAGTTGAATCGACCTGATACTTGACAGGTTTCCTGTAAGGAAAACACATTTTTTTAATTTTCCAAGTAAATGCTTCTCACATCCTAGATGAGTTTAAATCTGAATTCTGCAGGATGAAATATCGGCTCATTGGCTTTACACTCATGAAATCATAGTTTTCATACTAATTGATGAAGACACGGTAACCAGAAACTAAAGATTGCAAAAAGGCGGCATGGTTTGAGGGCTTCTTATAGAAGAAATAATTAGTCCTAATTTTACTCAAATAAGTTTTCATTCTACCACGAAGAACTTGATAAGCTACTGAGTGAATAGAAGAAAGGTGCAGCTGGTAGCCCTGTATAATACAACTATCGAAATTGTTCAAATCGCAGCCCTGAGGAAATTAATCAAAGATCGATAAACTTTTATCGATTCTTGTTGCCCTGCTTATACCCCAACTATATATGGCGGTCTCAGAGTAATAAAACAGGAATTTATCAAAGAAAACTTGGGATGGAAAGAAAACTGAATGTAGGGGAACAAAAGAAAATTATTTCGCGATAATTGAAAATAAAAAAAGAAAGGTTTCATTGCTTAAAAAAAGTGAGATGAAAGATGAGGCGTGTGGGCGATGAGAGTAGTCCCAATGTAAAAGTGGATCCATTCGACATTTTATGTAAATGCATTAGATTGAGGAATGTGAAGGGAACTCTTATCAAGGAAATGGTTACGTTAGAGTATCGAATCTCTCTTTCTTTCCTCTTGGAAATAGTGACAATCTTTTTTTCAAAAATAAATCAAGAAACAATCCCTCATTTGGAGGAGAGATGAAATAAGCGGCAAAAGGATAAATTATTGATTTTATATGAATCTCACAAAATCTCGATTTACGGTTAATCAGTTGGACGAAGATATTTGCAAATATTTAAAAAAATAAAAGTTTTTTAGTCCATTTTGAAATCTGAAAAAATCCAAAATCCCATTTTTTGAATTAATTATTAAATTCTGGTATTATATTATTTTTATTTATTATAGGAAAATTAAATTTAACCCTCCTAGGCCCATAGGGCTCATAACTCCGACAAAAAGAGTGATAAGAAAATACCAGCAACTAACTAAGGAGATTTTAGGCTTTCGAATGACATCACTCGTGCACCTCAATAATATTAGGTTCCAAAAATACAGCTGTTTGAAATTTGCGCACGAAAATAATTTGAATAATTTTTCTTAATTTTGAATTTTATTAAATCTAGAAACTGCCATAACTTTTCTAATTCACATTCGAAATTGTTCAATTTTCTTTCCTTTGGTAGATTGCTCATCGAATTTTATGCCAAGTTGAAAATCTTTCACCTGGTAACTCAGATTTCGAAAAAAAAATTGA
>KL567191.1:0-20251 GCA_000715275.1 Gyrodactylus salaris
CTTCTGATAAATTGCAAACGCTCACAATGGAATTTGGCTGCTTCAAGCCAACTTCCCCATAGAGTTAGTTGAGGAGGTTTACCAATTGTTGAGAAAAATTCTGATTGTTCTCTTTTCTTGACTTTCAATGTTTTTATAGACGAAATAAGGTCCTTCCTTAAATTCCGCTTTCACTTGATTGGCGAGGTTATGTACCAAAAAAGGCAATGCAAAGATCCATAGATGAGCTTAAATTCCCTTTAACGTACTTTGCCATGATGAAATGACTGAAGTTAGCAAAGATTCTGAACAAAGAAACCTCATTTGTTTAAAAAAGCGACAGTCACATACTAATAAATTTTTTCATTATTTGTAACAAAGGTTAGCCTATGTCTAATTGAAGCAATCTCATTGGTCGATAAGTTATACTTACACATCATATTTTAAAATCCCCAAAATATGCATAAAATATGTGTTTGCTCTAATAAATGTATAAATATGCCCTCGCATATTGAATTTTAATAAATATGCATTGGGTAGCCCTACTCATCAGTAGGAATATGTTCATCGAATCCCTCCTACCTCATAGGTCGAAACCGGTCTAGGAAAATTTCTTACTAGATTCAAGCCAGTTTAAATCTAATGTCCATAGATGACTTGATGCTCTGTCATCTTGAAACGGGTTCTCCTTATTAGTAGTATGTCTCTTATTTTTCTTCCTACTCTGACTCAGAGTGTAGTGAGAGGTTTTATCGTAGGTCTTTGTTTGTGAAATTCTTCTTTAATTTCACTTTAGAGAATCTTGAGTACAATATTTTACTACTGCGATGAATTCGTCGATTTTTTTCAAGAGTACCTAAGCCTGAGAAGTTTTTGCTTAAAATTCACCCTGTATTTTACAGGAGAAGAATATTTGTATGATTTTAGCTGTATAAACATGATCATCTGATTCTTTTTCTTGGTCTGGGAAGGTTTTGTTGTTTTCGCCTCGTTTGCATAAATAAAATCTATAATCAGTATTGAAACGTTATTTCTAAATAATGAAACTTTTGTAATTGACTCATCGTTGCTAAATGAGGGGGCAGAAAGAGAAGTTTGACACAAACGTTGATATTGTAAAATGTTTGCTGTGAGATCCAGGATTTAGGAGAAGTTTGGTCCCTATTTTGATTATCAAAAGTATTCAACCGATACATCATTTTGAACCATTATTACCCCTAAACAAGATTAGACATTTTATGAATGGATAGAAATTTTAATTGAATATTTTCAATCGGCAAAATCATTAAATATTCTGTCTTTGTTATGCTAAACTAGAAATCTTTAGAAAAAGCACTAGATCAGTTCTAAATTGTTAGTCTAGATAAAGTGAACCAATTTAAGGAATGCATCATTAATTTTAATATCTCTTTTTCACAGCTCTTCTCCCATCGCTGTCAATGGCTCACCGTAGTTCAGGACACTATGATCTCTCTGTCTGGGCCAAATAATCAGTTATTCAATCATAACCTCATCACTCTTATGACGAACGCCAAGAGTCAGAATGGACAAAATCAGTCCGGCCAGACTGGGCCGAAATTCGCTCAAAAACTAACTAATCTTTTACCAAAGTGAGTTGATTATTTTTACAATTGAAAAATATTTTTTACCAAAATCAATTTAAAATTTTCAGTTTTCACAATGCAGGCTCATTTTTGTTCTTCTTTTAAAATTATAAATGTACTATTATAAGAGTGAATGAGCCTGGCATGAGTTTATCCTTTTTCCTGTTAAATTCAAAACCATCTTTACCAGATCATCTAAATTATTTTGATGTTTCTCAATTAGAAATTGATTTTAGAAGATTTTTTCAATTTGAAATCGAGAACTCTTGATATGAATTGAGTTTTCATTTTGAATTCGTTAATTTTCTTTTATTAAATTTAAATTTACCATGAAATTTTAAAAGTCAAAAAATGTACCTTCTATCAATTTGAAATTAGGATAGGCCAATTTAAAATTCTATTTTTCATTTTGAATTCTAGATATTCCACTTTGTATTTCATGTTAACGCATTTGTTATTCAGTATTTCCGACCTCCCAATTTGCCAATTTGATTTTGGTTCAATTCATCCAGACTTTGAAAATTTCCATCTTCCATTTTGAAATTACTGAATTCCGTTTTGATTGTGAGAAATTAGGATTTGATTTTAATTTGTTTCAACTTGCACTGAAAAAGGTATAGTCTTGAGAATTTGACAATACGAATTCCTAAAGCTAACTGCCTTAGTATTATTACTCAGGAGTAGAAAAATGTTAAATAAGACTCATTTGAATAATCCATTAATTTTTTTAAATCAAAACTTCTCATCAGTAAATCAAGAGTCAGTATAACTTCATAAACGCTCAAGTTTCTCCTTGGAATTACTACTGATCAGCATAAACATTTCATCAAGCCTTCAAAACTCGTTTCATCATGTAAAAGAAATTTTCAAATGTCAGGAGAAAACTATCGATTTTAATATTATTTTTAATGTCATTCATCCACTTTTGTATTAAGAAGGATCCAATAACGTTATTTTCTCTTTGTCTTTTAAAGATTCATAGCCAATAAGTGAGAGTTTTCATTTTCTTCTTACAACATTTCCAAGAGTAAAAGCAATCCCCCCATCTATACACACATGATCATTATTTATAAATTAATGGGCTGATTTCACTCTTGCGAGATTACCGTCCCTAGAGAATCTAAAAGATGTCTGAGATTCTTCTTTCTAGCTAGGCTTGAACTAATTTCACTTTTTCATCCCCTAAACCCTCTTTAATCTAGCATCTAGTAACAATTTGGTGAATAAAATACACAATTTAATTTTTCATCAATCCCCCCCACCCCACCCCACCCCATATCTCTAGTTCTTCTTTTCAATCTTACTTTATTCCCGGCATTTCCTCAGACTCAGCTGTCCAATGGAAAAATAACTTGCGATAAAAAAACCTTTGAAATAAGAAAATAATAATTCAAGTTTGTTAATCATGAATTTTTTTCTAGGCGTTTCCAGGCTTCAAACAAAATTCCAGCTACAAAGCATTGCCTACGCGTGTCAATGGCGAGAAACCCATTCAACGGAGCAAAGTACTTGTGTGCCGCTATGGAAGACCATATTCTCGTTATGGAATGGTTCAATCCGTTGAGTAACTTTATTGAAATAAAACGCGTCCCCGTGAAGGATATGCCGAATCCCTTGTTGTCCTTCGACCTAATAATCCTCAAGGACCGGCCTTTGCCATTGGCCTGCCTCGGAGTCTATCGACACTACTCGAGGAAGGGACGTCAGGGTCTGCGCTTTAGATTCTTCTTCGTCGATCTCAACTCTGACCTGAACCATGAGGATGAATATGCCTCGTTGTCACGCTCCGGTAGTTCAACCTATCAGCAGACCATGATCCAAAAGAGACTCAAGAAGGGCCTTCGCGTGGGCGGCAACAGTTTCAGAGTGAAGAAAGAGAACGGCAAGAAGACGTCAAATGACTCCTTCTCCTCCATTTCCTCGCCATATCAGACCCAGGCAATGGCCATGAACCCGACTGATTTCATCATCGGCCCTGAGAGAATTACGACAAAGTAAGACATTTTTATTTTTGTTGAATTTACCTCAGTTTCGGTGGCTTCGATCATTTCTTTAAATACTAACCAGAAATTTTCTTCAAAAATAGGCATTTGATTAGACTATTGGTCTCACACGTCTAAATTCCACTCTGGACAATCCAAGTACAGTATTGTATTTATTTGATAAGATAAAAGTTGAGTCGAAATTTCTAAATCTTTAAAAAAGGTAAAAATAGGCGGTTACCTACTTTTTTTTCTACATTTTCAGACACTACTCATCAGTAGAGAAATCCAACTAACTAAAATGTGAGAGTAGCCGAGTTTCATCAAAAATATTTATGTTTTTATCGTGAATCATGACTTTGGTTTTGAGGAGAAAAGCAATAAAAAAAATTTTGGCTCTCGATCTATTTCATTTTGAAATGCAAGAAAATGTGATAAATTTCCTTCTAAAACGTGGCAGGTTCGATTTGTCTACAATTCAATTTCAAAGGGTTAATCCAACTATTGAGTTAAGAATGGAACTTTTTGAATCTCAAAGTGTTTCATTCAAAAAGACGGATTAACGAGTGATTTGATCAATTCAAAGTAAACGTATTTAAATTTCATTTTGCAGAATTTACAATTTAAAGAGACTCTTCTGCTGTTACGACACTACGAGACTTGTGTAAACATGAGTTTATAGTTTCCTTCTAAAGACAAATCCTCAATTTAATTAAACTTAATTAATCCTTGATTTCATCCCCGCCCCCTTTTCTTCAACTGATGATTACCAAGTAGATGTAGTCTGACTTTCATATAATCCTTTTAGGAAATAATAAATATCCAATCGCATGCCACTCATCGCAGTCAGTGCGTAGAACTCTATGATTTATCTTGAATATCTCCTTCACTCATTCGAATCTTGAAGCACTTTGAGGCTGTGAGGGTTGAAAAATGAAAATCCTTCAATGTTTGTTGAAAAGAAAAGAGTTATTTTCACAGTTTATCAGAGAATAAGAAATTATTACAGTTGTACTCCTTATTCATCTTTCAGAAACGAGATTTCCTTTCTAGAGACAAATTATGTTAATGAATCTACTTATAAGTAGTTAGTTAGCAATGAGTAGGTCATGAAGATGAAAATTAGGAAGAAAAATAATCGGGCTATGAATAATACAAGGGCCAGTTCAGATTAACTATCCTAACCTAGAATAATAAACAACAATACCCCTTTTCCGAATGTCGAAAAAGGGGGTCGTCAAAATGAGAGACTACTTATGAGTATATTATATACATCATTGGTTTCTAGAAAGGGAGTGTCATTTTTGAAAGATGAATTAGGAGTACAATTGTTTTACAACCTATGAAAATACTGGTTAAAATATCAAGTTGATTTTTTATTTTATTGATCTCAAATCATAGGATATGCCAACATGAGTGTTTATAGGTCATGAAAAGTCTATAAAATATTTTTGTATTTTAAGTCTTAAAAGTGCTTTCATCTATCAATCGATAGTCGTAAATCAATCTTCAGAATGTGTGTTCATTTGAACGGAGTGAAGAGGAAGACAAAAATATTAGACTATTGAAGGAATTTTATAAGAATTGTCTGTGACAACTTCAATTTACTTTGCATTATACAGTAGGCCAGTACTAAATGATAAAAGTTGCCCTAGATTCATGACTTGTCGAGCATGCAAATTAGAATATAAAGAGTTTCTGAGTGAACAGTATTTACCGCCGGCCTAGGCACTACTCATTAGTAGATTTAAAGAGTAGATGAATCATCTGCCAAATAAATTTTGCTTAAAGAGCTAATTGAAAACACTTCTTATGAAAAGATCCATGTGCTAGAGTGGATCTTCATTACTTGATTCAATAAAAATGAGTAGTGCTCAGGCCGGCGGCAAATACCGTTCACTCAACAACTTTTTATATTCTAATTAATATTCAAAATACTCGACAAGTCCTGAAACTGCATGATCAACTTTTTCCATTTAGTACTGGTCTATTTTACAGTTTGTCTTCAAGGGACTCAAGACTAGAAGATTCTTGAGATATCTTTAAAATAAAAAGATGGCCAAAATACTTTGTTGCAGAAAGAATATTCGTTGATAGGCAACAAAAATAAGCAAGTACTTCCTCGCTTATGTCGGTCTATTTTTTAATTAATTGGGATTAATATTTATTGACAAAAGTGCCATGTAGGAATGCATTTGTGAATAAAGGATTTCTTAACTATAATGCAATGCCGGGAAGCAACTGAACCTCGGTCTTGATTATTCTTACAGGTTACACTTTTATTTTCCCTTGTACTGTAGGCTTAAGGCCTGTGGGTGCGTTGTAGAATTTAATCATTTGCCAAAAACCATGCCATAATAGACGAATGGATTGAAATACGACTATCTAAGCCAATCAATTATTTTCATCAGCTTCTTTTTATTTATTAAACACGCTAGTTTTAGTTTGAATCAATCTAAAAATCTTTGTTTCTTAGCTACAAACAAAAATTAGTTAAATATTGAATATAAATAAAACCTCCTAAGAACCTATATACAGCGCAATATTTGCTTATTTTTGATGAGACTATTTTAAATGCTTAATCTTTTCTGGGGGATAAAATTTATATTTTTATTGGGATTACTATTTTTCATCTTCAAAGTTGTAATTATAATCTCTGTGATAATGACCTTGAAATGAATATATGATTTTCTAAGTGAACCCCCTTTCTTTTCAAGCTCCTACCAAAAGAGAAGCGACCCATATCAAGTGCAGTTAGATGGCCTCCTAACAGACACTTGTGATGAGCTCACCTCCCTTTGTAATTACAAGATGAACTCCAACGGAGATGAGGATACAATGAGCATAACAACAGAATTCGAAATCGACCCAATCTCCTTCTCCTCCACAACAGAGAACAACTCGAGCACCAACGGTCCCAAGTACCGCAATAGCCACTACCTCTCCGAAGACGCCTTGGCCGTCGTGGAGGTAGTCCAACTCGAGGCGAATGCCATCCTGGTCTGTTTCGAGGACTGCGCCAAGGTCCTCAACCTCGCTGGACGCCTAAAGTCTTCCAAACATCGTGCCTCGACAATTCACTTCAACGGGCTCTCCGTGGAGTCTATTGTCTGTCTCAGAGATAGCATTTTAGTCTTTCATCCACACGGCCTTCTGGGCAAGAGTTTCCTCGATGAGACGACCCTGGAAATCAACGACAATGATCACATTTATCGTCTACTTGGCCATGGGGATAGCATTGTCGTTGAGAATCGACCCACCATGGATCCGTTGAATAATTCAAACGTTTTTCTCCTTACCGGCAATCACGGCTATCTCGATGATAAACAAGGCAATGCTGATCGGAAAAGTGAGTTCTTTGAATTATTTCATCTCAGGTACTTAAAAAGAAGCGTAAAATAACATTTCATAAGCTTGTTCTTTCATAAGAATTAGCCAATAAAAACTACATTTTACAATTTTCAAGGTGTAGGCATGGATTTCTGACTTTTGGCCAAGATTTGTCAAAGTATTCCTTGTGTGCTCCGCTATTATTATACTATCAAGCAAATACCCTCAACTTTTTCTCAGTTTTGGTGTGTTAAATCTTTTGAATGAGTTCAATCCATTTTAAAGGAGCTTTTGGAAGATACAATAATCAAAAACTGACATGTTTAAGATTTTTTATGCATATAAAGCGAAAAGATATAGAGAAAATTTGTACTCTGTAGAAGAAATTACTCAAAGCGGTCTCAAAATTGAATATTAATTTCTTGATTTATTTTGTCCAATATCAAATGAAAAATTATTAATATAAATATGTACTCACAAGTAGCATAGATAATATATAATTTTTATTTTCAGATGATCGCAGAATTATCGCACCGAAGCCTTAGAGAAATCCCCAACTCGAGAATCCTATTCTCTGTATCATTTTTGCCATCGATAGCCTATCGTGGATTTTGAGAAATTCCGATTATTTGAAGAAAATTTGTACAGTTCCTTCTCTCATCTCACTGCACTGAGTATCAATGTGATTTAAGTTTGATTAACGACCCCTTTTACCCCACTTCCGCTTTCCAAATCCCATTTTTCCAACTACAATCAGAAGAAAAAGATTTTCCCTGGCACATTACACAACTTATTGCTTTCCTTACATGGTTATTTGTTAAACTTTTGCTTATTATTGTCATTAAGGTATTTTATTGAATAATTTCATTGTGATATGAAAAAAAAACATTTATAGTGCATTAAAAGCCAGCAATCTTTTTGATTCATTCAGCTAGGTTTTCTTTTTATTATTTTTATTATCCTCATACACTGTTTTTTAAGCAATCTTCAGTTTATTTTTGTCTATGACGGAAAATCTACTAACTTTTAGCAACTACTTGCCATGGAAATAGCGAATGAAGTAATAAAAAGTTTAGCGTTGCAGTTAATAAAAGACAAAACTAATTTTATTAGACATCTTTAATTTTTTATTTATTTTATTTTTTACCTTCTACCCGAGGAAATGAATTCAAGACCATCCTTTTTTTCTCGAAAAAAATCTTTTAAAAGACAGAAAATATATAAGATAAATAGAGAAATTTCAATAAATTTCCAAGTTTATCAAAGTTCAAAAAATTTATATTTGAATAAATAGAAGATTATTTAATAAATTTGTAATTATTTACTATAAGAGATGAGTATCCACTTATTTGGAATCCAAGTCCTCAGCACAGAACTTTAAATTTGAGAATGTTAACGGTTAACCTTATCCAGACAAACAAGACTATTTGAAATCGTCTTCATTAAAAATACTTTAAAAGAATAAAATATTCAAAATTATTGTGATGAATAACGATTTATCACAGAGTGCTTTTGAAGTCATCCTCTCTCTTTCAAAAACTAAATTTACCGGTCTATCCGTCGTAAAGTCGAATCTCGAAGAGGTAAAATCTAAAATAACTAAACTATCTATAGAGAGTAAAACATGAGATTTCAGATCAACACTTTCTCAACTTGCAAATAATCAAAACCCATCATAGACTCATCAGCGATGTGAATCACTATCTACTGATCCAAAAAACAACTTCTCCTGTTCTAACCCTCGCAGAACTATATCAAAATGCCAAAAAGACATTTCCCAGCACTCTGTCCTTTCTGGGACCTTTATTCTTGAACCCCTACCTAGCTTCCACCTTTAAGACAACCTCTTTCCATGTTTCTCTTTTAGACACATTTCGCATGAATAAATTCGAAAGTTCTATCTACGCAATAACCTCTGAAGAGATTCTAGACGAGATCCTATCCAGTGTCAAGAGGAACCACTCAAAACCGAATCAGCCGCGTAAAATGATTGAAAAAGATTTCGTTAAAAAGATCCTCCTCAAGTTTAGCAATCAATACAATGCTGCTGACATACAAATGATGAAAATAGACTTTCTCCGCCCCTTTGGGATTCACATAGCTGACATTTCAAAGATTATCGAGGATCTTGTGACTGGCTTCAAATCGAAGAACATCTCTAAAGCATTCAACATGTCTTCTCAGAACCTCAAACTAGACATTGATCGCATTCTCGTGGAGAACTTTGGTAATATTCTAACTAAACACTGTGGGTTGTCTTTTTAACGTTTTGCATTGTAGTGAAGAGCAACGACATTCTCATGTCCTTTAAACGTGTTGCATTCTCATTCAAGGGTCTTATTGGGGACCTTAGCAATTGGGCGGTGTCGATTGGACTGGAGCCGAATGATAAAATTACAAAGAACCTTGACAAGTTTGGAGAACTCTTGGCACTCTCCACAGAGACAGATGTACGTTGATATTGGTTATTAGAATTCTTTAGCCATTATTCGTCAAGATATTGACTCTGGTGGCAGCCTGCTGTCAGGACGAGGTCATGGGGAAACCAATTGGCGAGGCTATAAAAGATATTCAAGGTCGTATAAGCTCTTCGATTGGTGGTAAAAGCAGTGAGTTTTGCTTTCTCTCCTAGAGAAAATTTAGGAAATAAAATTCATTACTTATGATGAAACGAATTGAAGGGAAAAAGATCTTTATAAGCTATTCCGATCATTATTTTAGCCTTTTCTGATGTTCTCATGAAAAATACAGATGATGCAATATTTTTGATTACTTATTCACTGTTGAAAAATTCACTTGGTTACTCATAAGTTTGGCTACCCGATGGACTAGAACAAACTTTGATTTATTCCGTTTGTCCATCAGAAGTAGTTGAAAGTTGTTTAGGCTTCTTGGGTTGAGATTCTGAAATGGTTGAAAAGTGATATTTTAAATCAATCAAATAAGTTAAAACAAGATTATTCAACCACTGGGCATCTGTATCAGGTGTTCAAGAGTCTCCATGTAAAGAAGAATCCCTCTTAAAGACCTTTCATTAGTCATCCAAAACCATGTGAGACCATTAGACAATGTATATTATACATATTTATTTTATGGTCCTACTCATAAGTAATACTTTGAACTATTTTTGACTGAATTCGACGTCTAGTATTTTTCCAACATCTTGATAAAGGTGCACTATATTGTCCTAGCTTATTTGAGAATTTTCGTGAGATTAAAACATAATCTTCTCTAGAATCTCATCATGATACAGAAGACTTGGTGAGCAGAAGCAAGAGAAGGAGATTATCTGGTCCTGAGTCTGCCGAGTCATCCATCAAGATAAGTCTGGTGGACTTCTTGAATAAGTATGAAATCACGGAGCTTATTCATGACAAGACTATCCATCAGCTTTTCGTTGTCTCAGCTAAAAAGGTAGTTACTCTCATTAATGCTTTTTATCTTGGTTTCTTAGACATTGCTTTCTTTAAAGAAATTTAAATTGATACAAAGTATTTGAATTCAATGACTCTTTAGTTATTTGAGCTAATTGTCAGTTCATTACTTTTTTTTTGATCCAACCTGTTGAATGAAAAAAACATCAACGGGTAAATAAATAATCGCGGATATTTAGCTCCAGAATTTAGACTGATTTCTTTAATTTACTTATTTATTTTTTAGCTCGAAAGCATGACTCACGTCAAGAAGACTTCTATGGAGCAAGTTCATGAATTCAGCCTAGTCGAAATGATGATCGAGAAGCACTTGAATAACACCCTCTCGAATTGCCACGGAGACCATTTGAAAGTGAGTCCAAAGCGTAGCATTCATTCTCGATCCTTTTAGTAATGGTAAATCTTGTAGATTCTGCAAAGAATAATTTTCAACATGTTCATCAGAATGGGAATCAGATTCGATCCGAATACGAGGGAGTTTAGTGAATATGTCTCGCAAAAGTTTTTGAAATCATTCAAACTCTTGGACTTTAGAAGCAAGGACCTGATGAATCCATTTCTCTAGTGAGTTTGTTTCTCTCAATAAAATATGAAATCTAGAGCAGAAATGTCAATATTTCATTCCAAATAGCCATACATTTTTCGGCCACAAATTGCATCTTAAAATACAATTAAAAGGTACTTATGAGTAGGTAATTTGGGCTATGATTTCTCATATGGTTTCAAACCTTCCTCCCCCATTATAACCCCTCATGTGAACCCGAAGAGAGTTAGACTCGGCTATGAAGCTCAATTCATTGTAAATTAATTTGATCATAAAGGAGAAGTTCCCACTTCGCTCTGTAGTACACACAGAACCAGTACGCTTCAATATTTTTCATATAAAAATTAGCAAAAATCCTTGCTCTAATAATCATAATTTTCATTAGCCTCGAAGACCTCGAAGAGAACAGCTCATTGGTATACTTTCCCTTCGCCAAGGACAAAGAGGCCGTATTGCTTCATTTGTCCTCCCAACCGAATCTCATAGACCTTTCCATGACATCTCAATGGTCCTCCTCCAATCTCCACGGAATTTGGGGGCCTCTGGACGCATTCCTTCAGACCAAAGATACTACCGCCAAGTTTATAACTCTCTCCAAAGATCCAGTGAAGATCATCAAATTCTCTACCAACCTTTCCCAAGATGACTTTACCTCATCAACCAAGAGACTACTCGGTCAGATTAAAGAGATCAAATTCGCTTACAACGAAAATGCCTCCGTGATAATCAATGTTTTTCTCTTGGCCATTCTACCCCCTAAAGAGGACAAGGTTCTGCTCAATAAACTTAGGAGTACCTTTCTCGAATACTTTGAAGGTGAGCAGATATTAATCAAGATAACAAAAATATCATGTTAATATTGAGTCATTCTGCAGTACAGTATGTTTGATCTCATGTATTTTTAAAATATGGCTTTCATAAGTCTCCTGTAAGCCTTTAGTCTAAAAAATGTATCAGGAAAAAATATGGATAATTTAACCCTCCTAGGCCCAAGGATAGAAAAACTTTAAAATCAGATTTGATAAATGAAGAAATTTTCATCTTAAACATTTTTCAAAAATGTTTCTCCTTCAAAAGTTACGAAGATATCTTAAACCTAAATTTATTTTTCGAAATCCGAGTTACCAGATGAAAGTTTTTCAACTCGGCATACAATTCGATGAGTAATCTACTAAAGGAAAAAATTGAACAATTTCGAATGCGAATTAAAAAAGTTATAGCAGTTTCTAGATTTAATAAAATTCAAATTATTTTCGCGCGCAAATTTCAAACAGCTGTATTTTCGAAAGCCAGTATTATTGAGGTGCAAAAGTGATGTCATTCGAAAGCCTAACATTTCCTTAGTTAGTTGCTGGTAGTTTGAATTTTGTTATCTTTGAAAAGAGTCTTCCTAAATAAATCTTTAAACAATAATTATTTATCAGAACCAGATTCTGTCCTACTCTGCATCGTGATTATGATCCAACATTGTCCAATTGATTTCATCCTAGAGTTGAATAGATACGTGAGTTATACAGGATCAAAATTAGAAAAAAACTCGCAACTTTATTTTATTCACTTTTAGGTGCTCAGACCATTTCTATCCAAATTCTCTCTCCTTCTCAAAGATATTTTGACTATCAAAAATATTAACGTTGTACGCTTCATCAATTCCTTCAACAGAGACCTGCACGAAAAGCTCGCCAAGTTGAATATTAACATGAGGGAATTCTACCGAAACATTACAACGCCCCTTGAGGTACGTAAGCCGTCTTATTAAACCATATACACTATTAGTTTTCTCAAGTTGTCATTGCATATTTTTATGATTTGACAATTTTTTATGACCCTTCTCCACACCCATTTTTACCCTGAAATTTGCAACTACATTTCACTAAAAATCAACTTTCTCCTTTAGTCAATGGATTCTCAAATAAAGGGACAGGAATTCCAGGAATTACTCAAGTTTGTCAGCACCTCTGTAAAGACTGAAGATATTACACAAGAGGCAATTACCGCTCCAGAACAACAAGTCCACGATGAGAATCACGCAACCGTTTACCCAGACAGCGAAGAAGCTGCCAAATTAATGATTGACGAATATATCAAGAAAACCTACGGTATTTCTCAAAACATTGACGAGGACACTAGAAATGTTATTGACGTGAGTTGAGAATGCAAAATGGCCACGTATCTGATTTTGAGAACTATATTCATAAAAAACCCTAATTTTTGTCCTTTGATAACTCTTTCAGAAATAACTTTTAATTATTTATATTGTAAATGATATTCCTACTCACAAGTAGTACCACGACAATAGCGAGATTTGAATCTGGGTCATTTCGTGGATATTGTCTTAAAAGTCTATTTATCTCTAGTCTCTCAAAGCAACCTTGAACCGATCCCTGGATCATCTATCAGTCGGTCTGTACTCAAAGCCGGGTCACTTCATTCTCGAGTTGATACAAAACGCTGACGACCTTGTCTTTAGCCCGAATGTGAAGCCTTTCGTGAAATTTCAAATATTCGAGGAGAACACAGAGACATTTCTCATTGTTTCGAATAATGAGAAGAATGGCTTCTCCCTACAAGATATTTCCTCGATTTGTGATGTTGGAAATAGCGTGAAGAAGAATCAGGATGTCTTTAGAATTGGTTAGTTCTCAAGGCCAAGTTATTAACCTCATATGGCAGAAATTAGCGATTAAAACCTTTCAGAACAGTTTCAAGTCTTTTTATGTTTTCAAAATAGTTTTCTAATGATTTTCCTAATTGAATGTTTCGCCAGTTTAAGGTTTCAATAATAATTTCTTTTTAAACATTTGATTGATGAATATATCAGACCACAGGACTACGAGAGACTTTTTTCATAAGCACACAACCTTCCAAAAGTCGTAAACATACTATACGTTTTTGTCTAAGCGTTGATTTTATGCTTGTCAATTATTTAAAGGACCTTTTGGGACTATCATGGAGCCCTTTGGGGACTTATCTATTTTTTCAAGTGATAGTAGTTTTGATAAATTTATTTATAAAAGTAATCTTATCTACTGACAATTAGCATATTATATAATAATTTTCATAACATGGGTAATTATACTATTTTTGGCACTTTTTTGTCTGAACTTCGAGGACAGATTGTGCATCGTTTTCTGACAACGTTGGATTTATTTTTCTTCTTCGCATTATTTCTTTCTGATTGCACGTAAAACTCAAAACTCTTTGAGAAAAGAGGTATTTTCTAAGAACCAGTGGGATAAATTTAGTTTGAGAAATTGATAGAGTAACCCGTGCTTAACATCCACATTCCCTCTCAAAGGTCGCAAAGGAATTGGTTTCAAGTCAGTCTTTAGTGTAACCTCCAAACCGGAAATCCATAGCAACCATTTCCACATCAACTTTGACAATACCTCCAACAGACATGGATCTAGCATGTTACGACCCTACTGGTGTAATATGAGAGGATCGATAAAGGAATTTCTGAATGGAAACTCAAACCAGGAAACCTCTACGATTATCATCCTTCCTTTAAACTGCTCCGTTACCAGATCTGAATCCGTGTTAGAAATTTTCAAAGCATCCGTCCAACCATATGCCCTCATGTTTCTGAACAACTTGACGCAGATTTCTTTTGAGAATTCTTCTGTAAGTTCAAAGACCCTAACCTAAAAATCGTTAGTCTAAAGAATCCTGATTTCTATATGCTTTATGAGCGCTCTGAAAGGCAATTTTATCCAAAAATGAATCCTTTCTGCTCCTGATAATAATTTTTGTTTTCCCCTAGATTTATAAACACGTCCAAGAGATCCCTGCGACAGACGACACCATTAAACTATCCCTCGTGAGAATTATCGAAAAGATCTCTGAAGAAAATCTCACCGAAAGGAACCAAGTACTCATCTTCACTATGAACATTGATGGCACCAAGGTTGACGTGGGAATTCCCCTCTCGAATGAGTCATTCTTCTTAAAAACCTATCCCATATTCGCATACTTGCCGTGTCGCGATTACGGTTTCAAGTTCCTACTCAACGGCGACTTTGATCTCACATCCTCAAGGGAAGAGGTTGACGAGAAATCAGAAAAGAATCGAAATATATTCAACAAAATTGGCATCATCTTCAGTCGGATGGTAAAGGAGATTGCAAAAAATGTAAATTTTTACCCCCTATTGCCTTGTCAAATGAGTTTAATTTTGGAAAAGTTATTTACAGAGCATCACAAAGTCATATTTTGTTTCTGAGGTCTATTCCTTAAAAGACAATCAAAGCTCTATCTAAGTTTCTCATGCGTAGATACCTTCCCATGTCTTATTTTTGTAGTTTTAAGGCTTATTCTTTCGAGTTTATAGATGAAGATTTTATGGCTTATTTAGATCAATTATATCCCAGAAGTAATTTTTCTGCATAATTTCAACTTCTTCCTTTCCCTAGAATGACATATACACTCATCTGACAGAGTACAAGGCCAACGTTACCGATCAAATGACCCTATTGAAATCAATAGTTGAAGTCTTGCCTACAAACATCATTGCTAATGAATCTGAATTAATAATGTTGGCGGTTAAGTCGATCAAAGAGTGCCTGATTGAGACAAAATCAATTCCAGTTATCAGAGACAATCTGACATATTTCGAATATCCAGATCATGTCTTTTTCAATAAGACTGTACGTTAAGATTTATAACAAGATTATCTATCCTTTTCATAGACACGGATTTTAAACTATATTGTAATCACATGCTAGAATAATTTAAAACCTAAACGCTCCAATTTTATCGGATTTAAGCGAGTTTTTTTTAATTAAAGATATTTCTCTATATTTTGGTAAAGCTTTATCAAGTTTATTCGTCAAATGACGCTAAAACACTCTGCAAATTTTTAATCTAAAGAATATTTTAAATATTATAGAGAAAATTATCCATTTATCTTAGAACTTGGGCTAGATTTTGAATGTTTTTTGTCTTTTACCCTTGATTAATTTCTATTAGTGCATTTATTCATCATTTCTACCTTTCAGTGCATGGATCTCACCATTTCGGACAAGTTCTTCGACTTCTTCCACAAGCTGGAACTAGCTCCAATTAACGAGGAAATCTTCAAGATTAAATCTAAAAATTGTCAAATATTTGACAATTTCAACACCTATCAATCTTTTATGAGCTCCACCCTGCTCTGGCTGAATGTGAAAACGATCGACTTTGATTTTATCGACAAATTCCTCAAGTCTGACGTTGAAAGTAAGTTAAACCACAAAAATAGTATGCTCGTTTAATGCTCTTATATAGTTTTAAATTATAATTTATTTGACCTTTCAGTCGAAGATGATGCCACCCTATGGATCGACCTTCTCGTAGCATCGATCAAGATCCTATCTACCTCACCGATCAAGGATGCGGATTTGCTCACCTTTATAAATGTCTACAAATCCAGATTCTCTATTCCCCTCCTAACGCAAGATGGAACAACAACTTTTACCAAGTTCTCAAATCAAACTGTCTTCCTACTCTCACCAGAGATAATGGATTCCGTCAAGTCCAATCTCTGCAACCTAACACGCCTCTTGAATATCATCTCCCCAAACGCCTATCTCCACCTGGACCCTAAGCTCTTCCTAGCCCTAAAGACCTTTCTTGCCCAGACGGAGAGCATCGGAATAAGACTCATTGAAAAACAAGACCAAATCCGTGATTCTATAACAGAACAATTCAATGAAAAGACCTCTCCAACAAAATTCGATTGGACGCAGCTCTACGAATGCGGCATGGACTTTTTCCAGACCAAATCAGAGATAACCAAGCTCTTCAATAAAATCGACCTCTCCATACCCTGTGTATGTGGCAGTAAAGAGGTCTTTACCAAACTCAGTGAGACTAAAATCATCTCGAGCCCGAAGCTATCCAAATGGACAAACCCTACGAGTTATCCACACGAAGAAATGATTGAAGCCGTTGAAAAACTCCTATATTCCTCAAACCTTCACATCTTAAATCAAAGACACAAGTTCTACAAGAACCCAGCAGTGATGCAAGTTTTGAGGGACCTAGGCATCATAGACTTTCTAGAGGGAAATGAAGAGACAATTCCCTGTCTAGAGCACTTCCTCGACATGACTCCCCACACGGCCCTATACGACCATCTCCTTCGGGTCATTGTGATCTGCTGGAGTGAACTGAAGAAGGCACCCACTGCAAGAGTTTTTGGGAAAATTAGAAAAATTGAAAAGTTTATCCGCTTCGAAATGGGCCTGAATAATATCGAGGATGAGAATAGGTCCATATCGTATGTCATTTTGGACCTTGAGAATCCGAAAAACTCAGGTCTCTACGACTACAAGTCTGTGAAAAAGCAATGCGCTAAGTTGTCCAAGGCCTCGCAGAAGGTCTTTATGAGTGTGTTGGATATTTGGGTCAATCCCTTCACCAATGAAGATGAAAAGGCCTTCGATTGTACATCCACTCTCAACGAGTTTGGCTTTAGAACCCAACTTGATAAGCAAGCCTTTATGGTGAGTTGCATTACCTTTTTTACGCAAAACAGTAGTGATTAAGGTCTCTATTATTTACCCATGGATCAATTATACTTTGAAAATTTGTGCTACGTGTTGACGTGATGAAACAGGCTACCAGATTGAACAATATTCAACGGAATAAAGATTATTTTGTTCTTGAATGTATTTTTTAAGGCTAAATCTCCTAATTTCATTTCTTTCAGAAATTCTACTCTTTCCTCAACAAGTCAACCAAAATTAGCACAAATCTGCGCCATTTCGGCTGCGAGTCTCTCAAAGAAATCCTCCTCTTCATGTTGAACACCCTGAGCAGCGTGGACCTGAAGGCGATCATGTCAAACTTTGTCAAATTCAGAGTCCCATTCATCCCAATGCATCACTCGAAGATGCCTAGCGACTGCCAGCTCTGTAATGGAGGTGAGTCGAGTGTGGAATTCCACATCCTGTCACTCCAACAGGTCGCCTGGAGCATTGGCGACGACGCTCTCGAGAGTAGAATGACGTCGCGATCTGTCAAGAAGCTGCATAATTCAGCCCGGGTTATTGTAGAGAAAATTCCACAGACCATTGAACAGAGATGTCATTCCTCTGTGATTTACGAGTTGAGAAACGACTACGATGAGGCTGATAAGAATAAGTTCATCACTCATCTCGAGGTATGTCTAACTAACATACTGTTTTCTCGAAAAGTTTCCAAAATATTTGTGACACAAAAACCTCTGACTCTTTTTTCACACACAAAGCAAACAAACCTTGGTCACAGAGGAAAAATTGTAAAACAACTTAAATTTTGGTTAAATTCTGTAGGTATTTAGTCATCTTACAACGAACCTGAATATATGCTTTTACATGTTAGAGTAGAAATTTTTTTTCGAATATTTGAATCGAATTTATTTTAAATGAAACTAAAAATGTCAAAAATATGCATTTCATTGATTCAAGAGTCAAATTTTGTATTATCTTGACTCTCCATTATTTGAGACATATTATCAATTAAAGTAACAAGGGATTTTTTGTCAAACTCTTGAAAATTTAGAAATCAAAAACGTCTCATCTTAAAAAATTTTTTCGTTTCAAGGTTTCCGAAAAGGTTGACTTCAAAACACGCATCAAATTGCGACCATATCCCAAGAGGGTCCAGACCCCAAAGTCTATGAAAGAGTTCATTGAATCTTTGGCTGTGTGGTATAAGAGTCTTGAGAATGCCATTCATAGCCAAGAAGACCAGAAACTTCTCAATGAAAGTAAAGTCTTCATCGATACCTTTGGCACTTGGCATGCTGTAAGTTTCATTCAACTCATTTTCATCTCTAAGTTATTAATCTATTTTCTTTCCTTTCAGCCTTTCTCAAAAATGCTCATTTGGAAGTCAGAGAGATTGGCCAGGATTTTCAATGACTGGGTCATGAATGAGAAAAATACGACCGTCCTATCGATATCTCCATTCACGTTGGACAGTTTGATGCTCATAGACGACGCGCATTGTGGAAAGAATGGCCAGACTCTCTCATTTCTGTCCCGTACTCTACAAAAGTCACAGGTGTGTTTTCTCTCATTTTTAGAAAAAATCCCTAGCCATTTCTAATTCATAATCCTCAGTAGTATTTACCTTTTCAGACCAAAGTCGACATTCCATAGAAACTCTCCAAAATGTTAGTATCTGTGAATTCTTAATACAGGTGATTTTCTGAAGGGAAATTGTTTGATTCGGTTTACAGAGAAAAGGCTGAGTAGAAACTAATCTTGAAATTAATTACTTTCTTAGACAGCAATAACACGTTTAATAAAAATATAAAATATTTACTGGATATGATGTGTAGGGTGAGACAAAGTCGAAAAAAAAATTTTTGTACACGCACCAGCTTGATAAGCATCGAAAGTTACCTAAAATGGTATATTCGAATTTTTATAGAAATATCTCTTTACATGTCCAAGAATTACGCCCAAATTAGCCCCAATTTGGCAAAAATTTTCTATAAAAAATACTCAAATCAGACATTCAACAAAACTGTATGAAAAGATGATAATATTGATATTCTTCCAGACCGTTAGAGTAAGAAAACGTGAACATAATTAGGATGGATCAAATAATCCACAGGAGAATCACAAAATCATATTTATAAAAAGGCGCGAAATTGATAAAAATTGAATTTTGTCGGACATATTTGTTGTCCAAAAATCCTATAAGGTATTCTATAATCTTTTCTTTGGGAGATTAAGAAAAACAGTGTTCAAATTGTCCAAGAAAGTTTTAAAATATTTTCGTCTCACCCTAACAGATAACCGCTGAGAGATAAAATCATAAAATAAGACTACTCGTCAGTAGTATCATGTTCATATATATTTTTCCCCCTCAATTTTCAAGTTTAAAAACGTTTTTCTCTGAATTCAATTTATTATTATTGACTTGAAATTATAGCCAAGATTAGCGGAAATCGTGAGAGAAAGATATTTTTCGATACATTGCGACTAATTTTATAAATCCCATCATTTCTAGAGATTAAATCGAATCTAATCAGAGTTTTTTTTAATGGTGAGATTATTTTTCTTACGAAAGTTATTTTAGTATTTTTTTCGAATAACGCTTGCATTTGTTGCTAAATTACTAAATTGAATTTGATAATAACAGGTTGAAGTTTGAGTTTTCTCATTACTTTATGCATTTAATCTCATTATTTCATTATGAAATTGAAAGTTCTTACTTTGATTTACTTAATAACCATTTGAAATTTTAGTTTTATCAATATTTCTAAGGAGAAACATAAAATTTCTGATTTGAAGTTAGGGTTGATCAGTTTGATTTTAACAGTTTAAAAATTACATAGCTTCAAGGATGCCACATACTGCAGTGGAGGTGTAATTCCTCAGGTTAGACTGAAGCTGATCTACT
>JJOG01006270.1:0-37924 GCA_000715275.1 Gyrodactylus salaris
AGCAAAGTCAGGAAAATATGGTGGGGGAAAGTGTTTCCCAATTCAAGTCAGAAATGTTTACTTCGCGTTTGTAAGAATACATGAGGTCTTGCGTTGTCTTGGTAAAACACATCTCTCATTTTATTGGCGTTTCCTGGTCTTAATTCAAGGATTTTTTGATCAAATTTTTCCTGTTGAGTACAATAAACCTCTGAGTTTATTCTTTGACAGTTTTGCATCAAATCATATTAGATTGTCCCCTTCAAATCCCACCAGAAACAGGACATAACCTTGTTTTGGAACCTAGGGGTTTTAGGGGTCGCCATTGGATCTTCTGATCGGAATTACCAGCATTTTTAACCTGTATTATTCTCGAAAAGAACTTTTCATCACATGTAATAATTCTGACGGAGATTATTTGAGGACATAATATGCCTAATTTCCTCGAAGATGTTAGCAGATTGCTGACTTAGAGTCATGCTGTGAAGATAACGACTTGAATAGGTAAATAAAAAGCTTTTTATTTTCGTCGGCTCTCATCAGACCTTACACCGACATAGATATTTATACATGAGAGAGGTTTGATAACCTGCTCATTCTGGCCAATCATTCTCGGGTGTGTCCAAACCGCAAAATTAAAAATTAATCAAGTTACCGAACTTTTTTTTAAATTTCATCTTAAAAGATTTCTTACTTTGAATTAAAAGTTCATGAAAAATATTCAAAGCTTTAGAATCTATGCTTTCAGGGTTAGGATCAAATAACCTTTTTTAGTGGAATAAGAATTAGAAAAAAGTGTGCAGCTAGAAGCTCTTTCCATGACTAACATGATCCGATGTATTAGTAAGCCTCATAGGGTGATTATCATTGAGAGTGTGCTAGATCATGCGTTCCAACTGTTTAGGATAAAAGAGCAAAGAGAATTGATTTTTTAGATGAGAGACTATATATTCATTTGCAAATTCTCTACGTCACCATATCTCACAAATGATCGATTACTCTGAAAAGAAAATGATGAAAACTTGCAAAAACGATTTATCTAAAAAATTGTCTACATTCATCAAGTTTTACTCTAATTCGATTCATGTTGGGGGCTGCAAAATAAATATATATCTGATGTGAATGTTTTTCAAAATTGAAAATTCTCAACCAGAAGTAATATATTTTGAGATTTTCTATTGAACTCTTTGTGACTCACAGTCCAATCTAATGAAAAAGCATTCTCTTAGACACTACTAGAGAGTGTACTATTCAATAGAGATTTTTTGTTGAATCAAATATTTTGGCTTTCGAAAGTTTCTTGAGTGTCCCTGGATTTTTATTATTCTTGAGAAGACTAGCTATTCCGGCTGCGTGATTTATTTGAATGGTATTATAATTAAATGGTGGTCGATATAAAATAATTAGTTTATCATAAATCTAGATACACTTTACTATCCTACGCCGAAATATCGTGGTTTTCGAAAATTTCTTGATAGGATTTTTTACATCCCTTGTCAATTACCCTTGTTATGCTCCATGTGTGTTAACTTGAAATGTCTGCACAAAATTTCTTCATTTCCTTGCAGTTTTCTTTTGGAGAAAGTCAAGTAAAGTATTTTTGGGAATTTTCAAATTAGAATTCTTCAAGAATTGTGAAACTGCAATCCATAAAAGTTGAAAATTGGCGAAGCAGGAATTTGGAAAAAAATCCTGTTCTGTTAATCATCAAGTTTTGAAAACAATTATCGAGGGAGTGTGGCGCCAATTGTTTAGAATTCGTGTTTCAATTCCTACTCAGAATCGAAAATTGTTTAGAGCGTATTCCTATGAATTCTACCTTGAGAATAACTCAAAATCGTCCTTAATTCAATTAACTAAGAAAAATTATGAATAATCTAATCTGAAATGTGTTGTTAAGAAAAGGGAACATACAAATGAAGAAAGCTTGTCCAGACATTTCAAGTTGGAATACATGTGAAGAATCTTGCTTGGCTCTTTGACGAGTTTCCATCTCCTTCAGACATCTTCACATACAGGAGCAAGTTTTCCTCTTGCCTCATGCAGATTTCTCTCCTTCTGTTTGGTGCCTAACCATTTGGTGCTAAAAGACATCATCCTTTAGATCATGTGGGATCAATAACACTCATTCTGCTTAAAATTTCCTTCTATAAAATATTCATGAATTAACGTCCATTTACGAACGTGCTTACTCCACATGAGGGAAATGAGCAATTCTGCCGATAAGGGGAATATCTTGAAAGTTGTATTTGTCCAATGATAGCTGATACTTACTTAAGTTTGGTTGAGAATGCCCAGAATTGAAATGACTATTGATGTAACAAATTGTTATTCATCCATCGGGATTGGCGACAATACGTTTCAATGAAGGATTGATGATTCTCTTTTTCAGTTGTCTTTTGAGAATTGATAAACATTTGTAGGGGTATAGGTCCTCCCTTCGTCACTGCATATTAATCCACATATCGCTCTACTCAGTCTCATTTATAATTCGTAATTAATACGGACGCATTCTAAGTTGATTTGAGTTCAATAGTTCAAAACCAACACAAGCTATTTGAAAAAACACAAGTTTTTTCACTGATTAGTTCATAACTGTAAAAATATTTTAAATATGTATGTGTATTTAATATATCTAGTCCGCCCGAAAAGCATGTTTTGACATGTTTTTTTTCTGCTAGCAAGAAGCAATTGAAAAGCTAGAAAATTTCTACTCTAGCCATCTTGGTTAAGGATATTTATTTGTCAAAGCATATTGACAATTTCGATGCACAATTTCGATGCTTTTCAGGGATTTTAAGAAAATAAATAAAAATGTAATGTTTTGAGATTGCTCAACAACAAATTATAACTCCTCCTAATCTTTTAGGCTTGATTATACCCAAAATTAAATGTGTTGCTACTGTATTTTAGCAGGCGGGCTTCTAATTTAAATTATTCTAACATGTTTCAATACACTTGCGCAAAATAGAATCCTTTTTGTCAAGAATTGAAATCCTTGAAATTAATTTTAAATATCAAAATACTTTAAAACTCATTTTTCACTCCTCCCCCAAAGAACCTTTTCTATCAAAATCTCAATATTTATTCTTTCCTAGATATCAGCTGAGTTGCGCAAATAATTGGTAAGTCAATTCAATATCATATTCCTCGTATGATTATAATCATTGATTTCTTTCCTTAATAATACATTAAAAATTAAATAATTATAGGGTTCAATATTAGTTCCGTCGTGAGAGTTGCCTTATTTTCGTAAACTAAGGAACAACTTCATTTGATAAAAATTTCAATTCTAATATCAAATGGCTGCATTTCTTTATTTGGAATACATTCTTTTCTTTTAACAGAAAGTAAAGGTCAGGACTCACAGAATATTCTCAATTTAAAATTGAAGATTTTTACGGTAAAAATACCGCAGAGTATTTAAAACATGCTCATAGAAATTTATCTTGTTGAATAATAAAGCATATTACAATGGTTCATAATTCAAAGCTTTCTGTCAAGTTTTTAGAACTTCCTTTGAATTTTGCATTAAAAAATCGATACGAATTATTTCGAGAATATTATTTTTTTATTTGGAGAAAATGACTCATTATTACGGCACCAAGAGAATAGGCTGAAGAAATATCAATTTATTCTCAGAATAACATTATCTTTTGCAAGAAATACAAAACATTTGATGAGAAGCCCCTTCAATAAATCCATCATTTCTTCAAACGACCCAAGGTTTTTCCCCTCGTAGGAGATTACTAAAATATAAACTATCACAATTTCTCTTGTCAAGGGTAGGAAAGGAAAATTATTGCCTCGAATGTCTCGAATATAAATCAAGAGTAATTTATTGAGTAAATTGAGATGCAAATGCCCTGGATTCTAACAAAAACGTTAATAACTTTACTTCAGGCACATTTGAGATCTCCCAGTAAACTACGCTCAACTCAGATTTAGATCTCTAAAACGCATGCCGTCTAGAAGGGATTTTAAGGCGGAAAATATATAAAATCAGATAAATTTCATTGAAACTTATTTCACTATTAAAAAAGAAATTTCTCAATGAGCAGTTAAAGTACTCTCCTTCTGAGTAATTATTATGCTCAATCGATACTAAATCCTCAAAAAAAAGATGTGACATTATTTTTATTGCTAACAACGATATTCCTAAACTACAATATACTCTCTCAATACAGTGTGTTTTCTTTCCATCAGATGTATATAACTGAAATTAATTATTCATTTATTTTGTCATTGAGTATTTTTCTCCCCATCTCTCTCAATCTATAATTTTTATCAAAAGAATCAAGGCACATAAAAGAGATGTGAGTGTGCAAGTTGATAGTGGCAGGGGAGGGGGAGCAAAAGGGTACTCAAGTTGAGACTCTTTGAGCATTTTTTGTAAAGATTTATCACGCTCTTCTTCCGGCTAAGATGGATATCTTACCTTGTTACGATTCATTATGATCGATATCATCATTAGAGCACTCGCCCCTGATAAATTCATTTGAGAAGCCTATTTTCCTCGTCAGAATTCAATTTCTTTTTCAAAGTGCTAGAAAATACATTTTTTCGCTCTTCTGATCTTTAAAGTATAATTTGAAATGAAATCGATTCAAAACTTTTAGTACTATTTTCACGCGAATTAAATATTTTACCTGAAATCTGAATTTTCATTATTTTTGCTTTAACCAAGAAGAAAATAACAATCAATACTTTAAAAATGGCCCACTTTAAAATTTGTTTAACAGAAGTAAAAAAACCAGCCATACAGGTTATATGAACTTCTTTTCACCTCTGTTAGATATATCTTTTATTTCTTGTAACCGAAAGGATTGGTTAATAACCATGAAAACTTGAAAATTTGTCATCAAAAACAGCATGTTTTTGTCACTTTAACCCTTTGAGACCGGACTCTACAATTCAATGATGATGCCTATTTTTCAAAGTTAACTAGGCTTAAAATTAAATTTTAAGAACTTTTCGGTTATGAGAATTTTTCCTAAAATATTTACAGTCTATCTTCAACAATGTTTGAAGTATAGCGCAATAAAATCTCCACCGTAGAGTTAAAACTTGAACGCAATAAACGGGCTTGTATTTTTTGGACTTGATTTTTGTGGATAAACCTTTATCATGTAGTTTGGGAGATATTCACGGCTTCTTCGAAGATAAATGAGGTCTTTGGCCTCTTTCAATAGAATACAGTCAATAAAATAGAATAATTATGTCTTGTTTCTTGTTATTCAAACACAGTTACATGCTTGTACAAATTTTAAGTCTTCTACAACGTAAGATGAGGAAAATAGAAAAACTCAAAATTACAAAATTTAGTTGCTGTTTTCAGAATTTAAAAAAATTGACGGCAAATATCTTTTTTTTAAATTAATAACTGAATAACCCAAAACATATAATCAGATCAAGCCTAAGCCGACCTTGGATATATGAATAACGATGAGGAAAGTCAATGTTGCTCAGGAGCAAAACCGGGACTTAAAGGGTTAAGATGACTAAGTGTCAGAGTGGACCCAATTTTTATTTTATCCATTTTATTTTAGTGAAGCTTCGGAAGGTGAAGCAAAATATAGGTGAATTGGCTAACAAATCATCTTAAGAATCGAATATTTAAAAAGAAGGCAACTTCTAGTCAATTTCTTAGCTCTGATTATGAAAGAGAAACCAGCTGTTGGTAGGTGAAATAAGCTTGCCTCTTTCTTAAATTTTTTTTCAAAATATTTTTTGTTTAATCTAAAATTTCTTTAACACTTCTGTAGCACATGACTGTTGAAGGAAACAGTTTATATCCTAAAACGCAAGCAAATACTATTACTTTCTGCCTATAATCCTGATTAGCAATTTATTCCAAAAATGATTTAATCAAAATTACTTTAGTTAAATCTCTCTTATCTGATTCTCTAGAGCTGAGTAGAATATTGCAAAGGTCAAGTGCGTCTATTCGAGCTTGATCTACAAGTTTATTTTTGCCAATGAAATTTGTATGTGTAAACTTGTTACAAATCAGTTTAACGATTATTCTTTTGTATCTGTATTACTGCGCACTTTCTATTCTCAATATTACACTCTGTACATCGCTTGGAATTTATTATAGATTTTCGCCAGCAACATACATCTTACCATCTATAATGCATAATGGAATTGCTGCATTTTTACTCTCTTCATGGGCCATTTCTTACTCTTCGAAAGTCAAATTAATTTAGCATTCTACTCATAAGAAGAGTATAAAGGGAATAAAGTTTACATTTTTAAATTCTGGCTCATCTCGATAAGGTAGTATTTTTTTAGAATCAATTTTTTTATTTATAAATAATTTCAATGACAAGATAAAAATGTCATTTCTGCCTTTTCATGTTTTTATCTTTGAACTTCAATTTTCATAAACTCTCCCGTAAAATAGTGAATTCTTACCTAAGAGAGGAAGAAAACCTTGTTGAGTGTCAGATTTTGAATGTTCCGCCAGTGGTGTAGGGTCATTTGTTTTGAGTTTTAAATTTCTATTGTATTCTTGTTATAATTCTTGAAATATTAGTCATTATTAATGACTCATAAATTTTGAGTATTGTTGTTTTTCTCGTCATATTCTAAGGACTGATTGAAAGAAATGGTTATTTTTCTTACTTTTAAAACATAGAACTGGACATGGGATTGTTATTGTTTTTATATGAAAAATACTGTTTTCGAGTTAGAGTCTCTAAAAATGAGTTTTAAGTGAAATGAAAGATGAATTATGGTTTATTTTAATTATTCAAGGAAAAATAATTTTATGGTCCACCCTAAATGCTTCATCAACATTTACTCATGTATCATCAATTCTCTTCTGGGTATATTATTACATGATTGACATTCAAGGAAGAAATGATTACTTTCCAGTTATCATGGTTACAGCTTATGTGAGAGAGGGATAGAAAATACAATGAAGGATAAGAGACGTGTACTTTTTTGTTAAAAAAGCTGAATAACTTCAAAAAAGTTTTTCACTAAACGGTGGGATATTCTTTTCATAATTTAGCTTATGGTCTCTACGTAAAAGACCATGATTAAATTTTGCAAAACTTATTTCTAAATACTAATATTGGTCTAATACTCTACTTATTCTGTGAAACATTCACAATAAAGTTTTAGACAAAAACCAATCAACTGCTAAACCCGCTCCAAAAGCGTATAGCATATTATTTAGAATATCGAAAGATAGGAAGCATTTTATAGGTTTCTAATGATAGATTGATTTCTGTTTAAAGCGGCAATTCTAATCAAAGGATTTTCCACCATTCTATTGAAGAGCCTTCTCCTTCAAATGTATGTATCGTGGTTGAGTTTATTATTCTATGCATATGAGGCATGTTTTGAGCATACTTGCTAGCATATAAGCTCAATATAAAGTAACCACTCTTCAGGCATCTACGACTAAAAGTATATAATAGACCTTAAAAATAGACTGGGCTCTAAAATGATTTCATTTTGATTATACCATTTTTTTCTTCAAAGACTGTTATTTATTTTAGAACAAAAGATTCCTGATTTGTTGATACTTTGATGCATTCTTGATCATTTTCACTCTTTTATTCATCAATTTCTTTTTTGTCCAAGAAAAATGACGTATTCTTACCTAATTTAAATTCTTCAATAAGATCATTTTGATTAGGAATTTGCTCCAATTTTCAACTCTAAAAATTACTTTTGAAATCTTTTGATGCCCACTAAATGCTTGTAATCGAGACCACGAGAAAATCCCAATAGCTATCCCGGCATTTATATTTTGTCATCCTAATTTTGTATTTAGAATTCTCCCTTGTACGATTTTTGCAAAATATCACAATTTCTTAAAGATTTAGATTTTTCAAATTTGTCGCATCCCAGATGATTTTTTGAAATCTGAATCCTAAGGATATACTCCGTTTGTTAAGTGGTTACATATCGGCTCATTTTCTATACACTTTTAGAATACAGGTTACTTTTCACATCATTTCTTTCATTCGTCAAAAGCTATTTTAGAAAGTTGAGAGTAAGATATTCTTAAAGCTTGTGAAAAAAAACATTCCACATCTGGGCATAGCTTTTGACTAATACACATCTTATTGTGTCGGATGAAAGATATGATGTGCTATCTTGAAAGTAACCTGTACTTTATTGTATTTACAATCCTGATCGTCACCTATATTTCAAGGATTTTTACTTGGGACTCGGGGCGATCGACATTTCGATGGTGAGACAATCACCTTCTTCTTCAGTATTTAGATGGGGAAATCACTGCACACCTGATTTTAGTTCACAAATCACATCACTCTCACCCTCTTATATACAAAGTTCATGCCCTGCTCTGATTGGTTCTTCTTTCTCCACTCAAAACTTTCCATTTCTTATCCAATCATTTTTTTCCTTTTTTGACGTTTTAGATGTAACCAAAAACCCTCAATTGTTAAATATCTAAAGGCCTCTCTCAAATCAGCTCTAATTTTCGTCGTTTCTCTCACTCTCTAACTTGAAATCATGATCCAAATCATTTGTCCGTCTGATATATCTGGTGTCTCTAGTTATTCAATTCTTAATTAAACAAAAAAAGTCGTCAATTGAGTTTTGACATTTGTGTGTTGAATTTTAAAAATAACATTTACCCCCCAGTTGTTATGATGGAGAATCGCTGTGTCGTTTTGTTATAGTGAGGAAGGAAAAAGAATGTCTACGAGAATGGAAAGATTCTGATTAATAATTTTTCATTCCAACTGAGAGTCTTACAAATCAATCTAATTAGGCCTATTAATTTGATATATAACTCCATGTATTCCCTACGAGTGCAATGAGCTTCAAGTCAGTCAAAAGAATTAGAAGCTAATTTGATATCTTTACTCCCTTCAAAAGTTTTATCGACAAGAGTATTATCTTTGGATATTGATATTATCAATCAAAAATTATTATTAAAAAAACTGTCAAACTTTTATTAAAGACTCATGCTAAGTCATAAAAACTGATACCTTATTTATCAATTTACGTAACTATTTTTTAAATAATGTAAAAATTGATTAGGAGGAATTCAAGACATCAAGATTTGAATTTGAAATTTCTATTTTAAACAAAATTTGTTCAATTTTCACAAAAAAACATAATATGTGTTGAATACATTGAATTTCGACTATGTACGTTATTCAATTAAAAAGAAGGTTTGCGTAGTCTAGAATCTAGACTGGGCTTTGAAATGATTTGATATTTGAAAGAATCTGATATCAATTGCTTTCAATCGCAATTTTGGCTAGATATACAATGATTTTAGAAATTTGTTTTAACTTTCAACTTTTCGAATTGCGTCATTTCTAAAACAATGGAATAAATCATTTTTGAGATTTGTTGCATAATATTTTAATTAAGCAGTATATGATTGTAATTCAACTCGAATCGGAAAACTCTATTTCCGATGAACTACTCCTATTCAAGAAATGCTCATTTATCCTCAAAATGGTTTCAAAGATTCGAAATTTAATTATCAAAGTCATGATTTAGATGTAAAAAAAACTTCTAGAAATCTTCTAGAAAACAAGAATTTCTTTTCCGGTATATCTCTGAGCGATGAACAATATCAGGCTATCCAAATCTTGGTTAATGCTGAATTTTTCTGGCTTATTAGTTTCATTTCAGAATTTCACATTGGAATACGAAAATTTTAGGTTTGTTTGCCCTTGTTTCGGAAATCTTACGAAAATTTAATTCAGCGTTTTGCAACCCCCTTTACATTTAAAGAAATCTGATTCAATTTGAGTTGAAATAATTTTTATTTATAACGAAGCAGTACGTTGTTACTCACAAGTACGTACTACAACCTTACTAATTTTAAGTGAATTTAATGAGAATCTATTGAACCCAAAAACCAATCCACCTTTCACAATCAGTCACAATATAATGTTAATAAATAAAACCGACCATGTGCAACATTTTAGTAGACTATTTTCTCAAGCTTAAAACTTGCAACAGTTGAATTTGCACAAGCTTTCATTAGGATGTTCTCATTGGTTGATAATTCTATAAGAATCCTTACTTATTGAGAGTTATATTAAAAGTAGAAATGTTTTACTTGAGTATAGTGTTCACAATGCTACAGGCGTGTAGTGCCTTTAAAGAGGCAGCCAGACTTTATGATGACCTCATGAAGAGGTCGGAAAACATGAACAAAATGCTTCGTCCAGTCACGAACCATTCAGACGTCTTAAAGGTCTACGTTGGCCTGAGGTTATCTCAACTAATGGATGTAGTATGTTGCCTAATCGGTTTTTATTTCACTCCTTAGGATGAAAAGAATCAAGTTATCACCACAAATGTCTGGATGGATCATGTATGGAGGGACGTTTACATGCAGTGGGACCCAAGAGATTATGGCAACGTCACAATGATGCATATACCGTCAGATAAAATTTGGCGGCCAGACATTGTACTCGATACCAAGTGAGCTAAAGACCCCTTCGGTGCATGCCAATAGAAAACACACTGCATGTTGTTTTTCTTGATAAATGCCACATTCTGATTGGTCTACAGATTTGATAGGCTAAATTTCCTCCTTTTTTATGGATCATTGAAAACCCATGGTTTAACTTTAGTGCTGATGGAAGCTACGTCATAACAATTCTCACCAAAGCTCAACTTTTCTACGACGGAACCATCAAATGGAGTCCACCAGCTGTATTTAAAACCTCTTGTCAGATTGACGTTGAGTTCTTCCCGTTCGACATCCAAGAGTGTGGCATGAAGTTCATACTGTGGTCTTCAGATGAAAAAAAAGGTAATTTCAAGTTGAATCAACACAATGAAAATTCTAATTTTGAGTTGTAAAAATTGCTTCTTTCTTGGAGTCAACCAGGAATCAAGCTATATTTTACCAAGTTTTAAATCTGGGATTGTTTTGAAGATAAATTGAAGATCTTAACCCTCATGAAACCTTCTCTTAGTATCAATCCGACATTACTACCAAAAATTTCTCAACGAATCCACCTCTCTCGTGGACATTGACTATGCAGCGAACCTGCAGGACTTTTACCCTTCCGTCGAATTCGATATTCTCCACATCAGCGCCTCCCTGAGGAGTGAAAAGTACATTTGCTGTGAGAACAACTTTACAGACATCCGCTTCCACTTTACAATACGCCGGAAGACGCTATTCTACACAGTGAACCTAATGCTGCCCTGTATCGCCATTTCCATGTTGACCTTGCTGGTCTTCTATTTGCCCTCGCAGAGTGGAGAGAAGATTTCTCTGTCCATTAATATCATGTTATCACTGACGGTCTTCTTCCTGCTTTTGGCCGAGATCATTCCGCCCACCGGCCTCGTTATACCGCTCATTGGAAAGTATCTTCTCTTCACAATGATAATTGTAGTCTTGTCGATTTTGATTACTGTAGTCGTTTTGAATGTCAACACACGGTGAGTCTGCGTTCTCGCAACTCTGAGGATGTTGAAGTTTCATCTGTAAGGTCCACCAACTATTTTTAAAGAATTGAAGATTCAGAAATGATTTAGGCTAGTCGTTGGATCTTATCGGGTAATTCTAATTTACTACTGCTGTCTTTATATTCGCCAAGGGTCTATGGAAATTTGAAAAAAATTTAATGTTAACCTTTAAATAGTCTTTAAATGCAAAATCCTTCATGCTTTTTCGAGATGTATCTTACGGGATACATTAGGCATGAAATACTTAAGTTTTTAAATTGAATTGGGAACTTTCAATACAAATAAATCAGTTCTCCTTGCAGTTTTTCGAAAATTGGAATCTCGAACAATCTGAGAAAAATGATCGGATATTGTATTCTAAAACATCGTAGAGAGAAAGCATTTAGTAAACAGAAAGTTGATAGAAATTGTCAAATAAAAAAACAGGCGTGGCTTAACACCCCCAGTCAAATCCTAAGATCCATACGTCAAATGTGTGTGGACCCTTTATCAACTAGAGATCTTTCTCAGTTCTTTGATCAAAAAGTTTGGATCGTCTTATAGAAACAAATTGATATTTTTTAATTAGAGGTTAATTGTACATAAAGTGATTTTAACCAGATAACTTCAGTGATCTGACCAATAAAAATTACTAAATTGCAAAATATTTCTGAATCACTTTCAATCACCAAACCATGAGTAGTTACTGATTTTCGCACGAGAGAATTTAAAACATGACATATTTTAAACTCAAAATGATAATATTTGGACTTTTCTGGTGGCCCCAATAATTACTTTTTTTTGAGAAATAGGACCTAAAAGATTTTTTTTTCTCTTTAATAATTTCGTTATTTTTTTACTGCTAGCAATAAATTTTCGAGGTTCTGACAGATTATTCTGAGAAGAAACTTGAATTTCCTAATAATGAAGTTTAAATGATTACAGTTGACCTTTTATAGAGACTAAAATATCAAACAATGAATCATCAAAGATTTTGTAGGCCCACCGGAAGTTTGATTCTTCATAACTTTGCATATGCACGTGCTAGATAAGAATTAATTATACGGTTGGATAGATAGAAACTCACTCTATGATTGACCAAATTTTTAGCATTCTCTCAATTTAGAAAATCGTCTCATTTCAGTACGACTCAAAGTACTAATACTCAGAGTTGCTTGAAACTCACTTTTTGCAAAATCTTGAACTTAGTCAACGATATTAATTATGCTTCTTTAAAAGAACATCAAGTGACCGTAAGATGTCGCGGCCAGTGAGGAAGATCTTCCTGGACATTCTACCCCGTCTCCTTGGAATGGAGAGGCCACGAAAGGTGGACCGACTCAGGAAACTCGGCAGTGAATCTTGTGAGGTTTATCAATGCAATTACTCCATGAACTACCAGCCGAAAGAGTCCAGAGATTTCGACTACATCCCGCCAAATTTGCCGTTTCGCATCAAGAATGGACTGAAGAAATTCTCCAAGTTCTCTCAGAATGTCAACTACATTGCTGAACAATTGAAGAGACAGGAAGAAGAGACTTCGGTAAGCTCAAGGTCTAAACATAGCTTTAATTCAAAAGTTGAACAAATTTATCAAAACTTTATCTGAGAAAATTATCTTTTTAACCAAACCTGAAAATAATTCACGAGTCCGTTATTTACTAATGACGTATACATTAGGAATAGTATCGCTTGGAAAGCGAGGTCAAAACGAGGGATGATATTCTCACACTGGAATGTCATTCATCTTTGAATGAGAAAAATCATTGAAATTTAGCGTCAATTTTCCTACTTCAGACAATTCCCATTAGCAATTGCCAATCAAACTTATTCAACTATTATTATCATCCATGGGTCCCTACTCTGGAATTACCACTTTAGGAAATAGTGATTAAGAACTTTTACCATCGACTACCACAATTGGCATTATTTGTACCCCAAGACAAAAATCTTATGAGATTTTATTTTTCGAAACATTTTTGGCATAAATTAAAAGGATTGCATGAGCTACAAGACTTTCTCGTTTTTCTATCATCTTTCTTTTCACAATAAGAGCAGATATTCTCGAGATGTCGAAGTACCTCCGATTTCAGATATCCTTCTCCTCAATATAGGTCTCTCCATGGATTGACATTTCTATGATTTTTTCACAGATATTTTTATAAATATCCTTTCACTCCAGTATTGAAATCCTTATATATGACAAAAGCGTTAACTATAGAACAAAGCATAGGGCCGTCTACAGGTTTTTCTTTGGCACGTAATGTTCATCATGATTCAAAAATTGTGAAAAATCAAGCCCGCACACAGAATATGAATCAAGAGACAATAAGCTATATGGGATAAATGCCTATTGAGATTCTTAATTCTCACAACTGATTCTAGCTCAAAAACAACATGTTCAAATTACAAGTTTCACTCTGATTGGCTCTCTACTCATCTTATCAAAAAGAGCCAACCAGTGTAAAGCTTGAATTCTCATGTAATAGATCTGTGTGCAAAAGTCGGACAAGTTTAATATGACTGTTGTCACCTCTAAGAGAATAAATGAAAGAATTATAATAACTAGACTTGATGAAATAATACGGTATCTGATGGCTAATCTAATTCTGAGCTGATCTAGCATCCTTGCCAAAATAAATCCCACAAAACTGAGATGAAATTAATCAAAGAAGTACACAATTTATAATTATAGTTATTCTCTGTGTTATTCTCCAGAGATAAATGTAGAAAATATAAGTTATATTCGTACTTCATCTGTTACGTAATGCTTGGAATATATTTTTTTGTTTTCGATTTTCTTTTACAAATAATTACTCTGCTTCTTTCTTTCTAGATTCAAGAGGATTGGAAGTATGTAGCCTTGGTATTAGATAAAATGTTCTTCCTCATCTTCACTACCTCGTGCATCATTGGTAAGTCAGCAATTATATCATTTTAATATTCTGCTTGCCTCTTCGTCACCTTGTATGTTGTAAAACACTAATAATATATTGTTGCCTGCTCATCTTTACCAAGGATTAGACTAACCAAAATATCCCAAGATTTCAAGCTTTATAAAATGCTCAACCCTATTATCGAAGGCAAATGTAAAAGCAACAAGTTTTGTGGTAAAGAGTGTTTAACTTGGTCTTGAGTATGAGTACCCAAAATAGCAAATGGGTTTGGAAATCATACTTTACTCTACACATCCAAATACGTTATCATCCATCCGAGAGAAAATACACTGTGTTGAAGATTATGGAAGCTACAAGGAATATCCTTGTGAAAGAAACGGTTACTAAAAATGCTTTGTTTATAAGCGAACCGTTTGATTTTCTTCTTGAGTTTGAGATGAAAAGACAATTCCTTCCTCAACGTACCTATTTGTTGCAAGCTAATTGTGTTATAATTGTTGTAAAAAAGTCAATAAACTCGCATCCCCTTGAATCTCATCCTACATCCGTTCTAGGCTGTATGTGCATAACTCTACAAGCTCCAACATTGTATGATAGCCGTGAAGCCTTGTCGCCTTTCTCGCCACCAGACAATGTTACAATAACAGACACTCAGAATCAACGAACCTTTCAAATCGACTACAAATCCCTGAATAAGAGACTAACCAGCGATTTATTATAACCAGACCCCTGGCATTTATTCAAGAATCCTCAATAAATATTCAATAAATAAGTCATGTGTGTTAAGAGAAGAAGAAATTAATTAGCCATCAAAGTTGATTCCTTTGTCGATTAAGAATAGATGGAATGAGATAAAAGAATTTTCCTAATACACTTTGAGAAGTTCAAGATGAAGATATCTTATTATCCTTGAAGAGAAGATTGAATGAGGAGACATTTCCCTGATTGATTGGTCAAGTAAATAGATAATGATAATTAATGATGTGATATATACAAAAACAGAACTAACGCAATAGAGAGCAATCGACCATAGTTTAATTTGGAAAAAGAAGAAAATTATTTCAACTTGAATAATGATTTCTCAACCAAACACACACAAACTTCTCTTCATTTGATCTCCACTCAGGCACACGTACATATGCACGCAACAAAGAATTTACATCAATCAACGTGAAATGTTTACAATGAATTCATTTGTTCTGGGGAAAATGTGTTAAAATCAGAGCTTGGAATATTCATGAAATATTTATGAAGCAACTCTTTTGCCAAAATGACTGACTCTCTTGGATGAAAGGGATTAATTAAATCATCCTCTGGATAATGTTATAAATGCATGCCGAAAATAATTTGGCACAAACTCTTGGAAGGAGAATAATCTAATTTTAGTTTTTTTTATTTATTTAAACTTCCTCCATCTTCAAACGCTATTTTGCCTTCCCATCATTATTCAGTTAACAGTATCTCCCCCTTTCATTGATGAGGAGGGAGAAAAAAACTATTCTCAAGATTCAACTTAATTCGCGAGAATAATTTGCATATTTTTCCTATAAATATTCGTTTAAAAGGCGTACCGTTAGTTTTTATGATTTATTCCAAATTTATTTTAACAAAACTTTATTTGGGCTAAATAGATTTTACAAAGGCTTTCAAGATTTCTTCGATTCATTTGAAATTATTTGTTGGCCTTTTCATATCATTTTGTCATGTAAAAATTCCATTAATGGTACTAACAATAGACATTTTAGGGTAATTATCAAAATCAAGTGGAGGGGCAGACATTTTTATTACAACCTATAGGACAGTCCAGTTGAAATTATTATGAATAAGTGGATTTTTAATTTTCATATTAATAACAAGTGTAGATGTTGTTTATTTATCATAAACTATGGGGCATTATCAAATTAGGAAGAAACAATGATAATATATATTGGTATATCCGCTGTACGATCCGCTGCTTTTAGGACAGGCGAAGAGGTGAATCGATACCAGGCTGATCAGGGTAAAGAGAAGCTGTGCTGGAAGTCTTCGATCTTCTTGGAATGCTCCTTTGAGATCGAGCACAGGAGGCCATAAGGGTAGTCAAAGAGCGGAAGGAACAAAAATATTGACATACAAGGAAACACCCAAGAAACTTTTTATTATTCGCCACAACATATACATTATTATAGATGAAGGTCTTAAAATAAAAGTTTTAGATAGCATTTTGGCAATGACTGCATCTAAGAATTGATCGTCATGTAATTTAATATTTTCCTTAATTAGTTTTTAAAAAATCCTTCCCTTTCTAGTGAATGAATTTGGGATAGGAAATCAAATTTGAAGACTATCAATTTCACGATGAATAAGCTGGTAAGAGAGAGTAAACTCCCCCAAGAGAATTACACCGACAAATGATCAATCTCGAATGATGTGAGTTGCTCTGCTTTTTAAAGAGGCATTAAAGATAACACAATTTATGCACTGTACTGTTTTATATATAGATTTTATATGTAGAGTTTATTTATCAAATTTCGGTATAACCAAGTTGACAATGTTTGAAGAATTGGCAGTGTTAAAGGTCACGTTGATGCTATCGGGGGAAAATTCTGAGTCGAGAGGCGTCTGATAGTCGTAGAGGATTGGTGCACGTAGGATTATGCAAATGGAACCTGTTGTTGAATGGTTATGGATTAATTAATTTCAACTTATTATCTTCAAGCTGTTGCTTACTCAATGTGCAGGCTATCAAGAATAGATATAAGAACAGTCTGTCCAATACCATTGCCAAATACTTCCAATCGTCTTGAACCTAAAATTAAAGGTTAGGTCTTAGAAAGTAATCCAACCAAACTACACGAGGGTTTTAAGGTTTTTAATGTGAAAGGGTTGGCTCTATGTTTAGAAGCAATTCGATCACAAAACCTCGTTCAGATCTAATTAAATTTCTCAAATCAAAGCAGTTTTAAGATTATCCGTCATTTCATTGTGATCTGAAGCGCTTGCATGACTCACCGAGCTGTTGAAATCCTCGAATTCGATATTCTTCTGAATATACTCCAGTCCCTTTGCGGTATATTTGACCTTTTCGGTAATTTCCGCAGAGCAATCCGCAAACTGCATACACTCTAGCATAATTTCATCCCAATTTTCATCTGTCTCAAGGCTTTAAGATGAAATTAGCAAATTATCCAAGTAGCTCTTATTCACAGAATATAAGATCAATAGACGATAATCTTCAAGGAAAAACTAATACTTCTCACTAAGGAAAATCTTTTAAAATAATTTTAAGTAGTCTTTGCTGTGAGTTGTAATAAGGATCTAAACACTGCTACAATGAAAATTGTTGATTTACATCAAGTGTTTTCGAGCTACTTGTAAGTAACCTCGTGGACAGTCAAATGTCAAGAAATACTAACACTATTTCACACAACTCCGTGCCCTTCTGGAACGTAGTTCCCCGAAGTTACCATCTCACACCAGGTATGGACGCGTTTCATTAGTATACCGCAGGCGCCGAAACTCGAACCAGGTTCATTCGTTCTGGAGCCATACTGATGAGTCCCAAAAGGACAACGTTCCAGAAGGGTACGGAGTTGTGTGAAATAGTGTTAGTGTTTCTTCACATTTTAAATAGGAAATAAAAATGAAGAAATAACCCACTCTGCGTTAGAATCAAGATATTTCCCATCGTCAAAGTAGATGGTATTCTCCAGCTTAAAGTTTACGTCATCCTCTAGGGTTTCTCGAAATGTTGGATTTGTCGATAGGACACTTTCCGACTGCGCTGATGCTTGTGATGAGGACCTTCGACTGATCCGTTCAAAGATCTTAAAAATGACACCTTGAATTACACGGAATTAAGACGACTTTGGTTGAGGCGCTTACATGTTCCTTTGAACTGTAGTCCTTAGAGTCAAACTTGTGACCATCCATGCGTAATATCCTCAAAAGGTAGTTGAGGAATATTTTTCTAGCAAATTGTGGCATAGCATGTGTATCGCTGGTCCTAAAGTTGATATTCAACACAATCACCGTTATCGTAATAGACAGGGTGACCAGAATAATGGTGAATAAAAGGTACTTTCCTATAAGTGGAACCGCTAAGCTAGTCGCCGGTATGGTCTCAGCCATCAGCAGGAAGAACAGCGTCAGTGAGACGAGAATGCTGATGGACAGAGAAATCTTTTCCTTTGAGTCCGAAGGTAAATAAAAGATGAGCACTGTCAGAAAGGAGATGCCAACGCACGGTAGAACAAGGTTCACAGTGAAGAACAGTGTATTCCTCCTCAAGAGGAAACTGAACGTCAACTCTGGACAACTGGCCGGATGGGTCTTGTTGATCTCGGCGCTCGCAGAGATCAGATCAAACTCCAGGGACGGTGAAAAGTTGTACAGGTCTATTGCGTAGTCAATGTGCACGTTTCCCTCGTGATCTGGCGTGAGCTTTTGCGCGGCGTGCTTAATGTCGATCTGAGAGCCGTCATAGGTCCAAGAAGAGAACTTTAGGGTACACTGTTGGTAGTCGTATGGGAAGTATTCCACGTCAATGCTGCAGGTGCTCTTGAACACTGCCGGCGGAACCCATTTCACACGGCCCGTGTGGTAAATGGTCACTTTTGTGTCTGTCTTGAATTCACTCTTGCCATCAGCGCTAAATTTGTTAACAATTTAGAACCAAAAATTCTATTTCCTCTAGGCTGCTCAAGCGGGAGTCAAAATCTATTTGGTACTTTAAGAATACATTGACATTATTCCTACAATTTATAATATTTTAGTCTGTAGAAGTGAAAATTTTGATTAAAAATTATTATTTCAAACTTTTTATCAACTGATTACTACTTTTTAACAAGCCATTCCAGATAGATCCTAATTTTGTACTCTCTGATTGGGTAGTTCAAGAATTTTTAGGGAATATCCTCTTTTGCCCTTTGAGAAAGAAAGATCACATTGGTTGATTTTCGCCCAATCAACTCACTTGTTCAGCAAAACAATATCCGGAATCCATATACTACTCGAAGGTATATACATCTTCTTGGTGCCATTAAACTTTTCCGGGTCCCAGGAGAGCTGATAGTCGTTCCATTCATGCTCAAGCCAGAGCCGGGTCGTCTTTACCTCGTTCCTCTCGTCTAGGCCGATAAACTGCGATAAACGTAGCCCGATGTAGACTAGCACCTTGTCGCTATTCTTGTGTACTGGACGCAAGCGTTTATTGTAGGAGTCTTCGTTTTTTATCTTTTCGAGAATTTCACCAACTGCTGAGACTTTGTGATGCCACGAGTTGGAAATTCGACATAGGACGCATAGCACTAGGAGTGATAACTTTGTATTCATCTAACGTGCAATGATTCTTTCAGACTCCTTTGTAATACTATTTCATAATATCGCGACAATTCTATTGGCTTATACCACTGAATCTGTATAATTGGACACTTTCCGTTTGTTGCTTTTTGTGAGTATGATAAATTTCTGCTTCCTTCAGATCATGGATTACATCTAGGGCTGCTGGATGCACTTTTTCAAGACCATGCAAAATGTTTGCATTTTTAGTGAAATTAATCCCACGTATTTATAAAATACAGTTAATTTCGATTTATAGCTGCTTCATTTTAACTGCTTATCCTACTGAATTGAGATGAGACAAAAATTAAACTGGAATTTTTTGACAAAAAACATTATTTTAAAAATAAATTTTCAAATCTTCAATTTTATTTTAATAGCGCTATTTATGACTATTAACTCAAAATGGCTTCATCTATGAACCTGACTCCTCATTAAAATATTGATTAAAACTTGAAAATAAATTTTTTGATCAGAAAAATAGTTTAGCCATGTTGGACATTGTATGGTTCTAAAAGAATACTTAGAAGCTTGGCGAATGATTATTGAAAACGAAGCTAATTTTGTCTATTGCGATTCTAGCAGGATTCCTTCAATAAATAATTGATAGTATTTCAGGCGTTTTAGAAAAATTTTAATTTTCATAATTTACTGGTTGAACTAACTATGATCCGATCCTTGATGATCGAATCTTGTTCAAATAATACTTGAAATGTTGTTTTTTCTTCTCAAATCCTGTCGATTTGTGAGTGAGTAACAACTTGAAAAGCGTTGCCCCTTGAGAGATAAACATCCCTTCTCATGTTTGTGATAATCTTCTCTGTGTGTCTTTGAGATTTCCTTATCACAATATTTTCAAATAGTTATTAAGAAAGACGCTCCTCTTTAAGTATGGATTAACACAGATTTTCTTGCTTCACCAACCATCCTTATTTTGACGCTTTTCACAATTATACAAATTTTGTGAGGGTTAAAGTAACCTCAACCATCTTGAGAATATTTTAAATTATCTGGGTTCAATAATTGCAGGAGCCTTTCTAAATGCGTATACAATGTCTACAGTTCTCTTCAAAGTGTCTAAGTAGAACTCAAATTATTGAATGTAGCAATTGCTTCTATTTAAAAGTAAAAAAACATTACAAATTTCTGAGAGAGGCGGAAATTAGATTTACCGCAATTGTAATGGGAGAAAACACTATTTTGAAATTATTTAATCGATTCAAAGTAGCTTACAATTAATGATTCTTCAAAATAATTTATTTTCTAAGAAATGGGCAACTACTCTTTAGTAGTCTCTTTCAAATATCTCAAATTTTTATAAGAGAGGAGCCGAATTTCATCAAAAGTATTCTGGGGTTTATCATGAAACATGATTTTGGAGAGAGAGCAATAACAGTAAATAAGCTTTATTTTCGCCGATTCTCATCAGACTCTTAGATCGGCTTACATCATATAGTCATTACAATTTGTACTTCGGACCAATAATTATAGGGTGTAATGATGGATCGAGCTTATTTGCTGGGATTGGTGAAAACAATTTATCAAATTAAGAGGTTCATTTTCTAGAGGCATTTAGATATCCATGGTATTTGGCATTGATTGAGGGCCATCAGAAAAAGGCATTCTTGTCTTTAAAGTATACAAATCAATCTCAGACGTTTTAGTTCTACTCTGGACTATTTATTGAACTTGTAAGTTTCTGATTCGACAGTCTTGGTGGAAATTTACTAGCGAGTAGTAAACTCTCTAATTGTGAGTCAAAGGGAATGATTTTGTCTTCAAAACATGGACATTTCAGACACCTGAATTAGTTTCATGCCTGAAAACATCCAGTATTCGTGTAAACCAAAGACAGTTGGACCTATGAAGAAAAGGGGATGCTAAAGCATATAAACTCTTTATTCAAATTAAAATGTAGGAAAGTCGAGGTAGTCATTGCTTCCGTAGATCTCCACCATTTGCTGATGTATCCTGAAAAGCAGAGCTAGTATCAATGTAATTTAATCAAAATCCTTTGCCATTTTCCACGGGCTTCTCATCATATACTCGTGCTCAAATTTTTAGAAATAGACAAAATTTTACTCATTGATCCTTAGAGGAAAGAAATACGTCTAACTTATTTAAAAAAATCTATAAAATTTCAACTAAATACGTCGTAATAATTTCTAAAAGTTCCAAGGTTTTTGGAAAGTACCTGTAGAAATATTTGCAACCCAAGTATTACTCGTAAGTGAGGGGATCAACTTACAGACAATATATCTCGGCATCCTTCAACAGTTCTCCATCATAGCACCAGCCAGAAGTCTTTTCATTCTCTTCGATGTGAAAGGAGAAGCCTCTCGTTCTATGAACTTCGACAAAAGGTAATTCATATTGCTTTGGTTGATCATCTTGGCCCTTTTTCGAGTTACTCATTAGGATCAGGTTTTGTAGGAAATCAATCCGACCACACCTGTTTACAATTACCAGGTCCATATGACCGTCAGAGGGACAGACTTTTGGGGCCGCGCCATTCGGTGCCTTTGCGCACTTGCATGATATATTAAAAGCATTTATGGCGGAGAAGTTACCCTTTCTAACTGTGATTCTATCTGCGTTTTCTACTTCAAAGTTGTTTAGCAAATCTATTTTGAGAAAAGAGTCAAATTAGGAGAAAAGTAAATCTAAAAAATAGACCCCTGATTGTATTTTTGCATTCATCACTTTTTATAATAAATCTGTAATGTAATATTAGATTTTGACTTTTTCTCTTAAAAATTAGATTAAACCAGACAAATCAATAAAAATTGATTAATGGTACTTACTTCGTGAAACGCATAATTGTGATTCATTATTTGTGCTAAATCTGTCCACGCTTTCTTTCAAGATTCGAAGGTGCCCTTTATAATGATTATTCTTCATGAGGTTCGTAAAGCCGGACAGATCATAGCGCATCGGGCCAAGCCAGCGAAGTTGCTCAGAATTCTCGATAATATTCCCATGGAACCCATAGCCACACATGGACAAAAAGCACTGATGTAGGGCAAAGTTTGAGTTCAAATAAATCCCTCCAACATCTACCTGCAATTTATCCCCCAGGCATATTCTTATGGCTAGTGTCTGTGGGTCGTTATTACCGTTTAGTGAGTAGGCGACAGTGTCTGTACTTCCTTTAAAGATTAATTATAACTGGTTACCCGCAGGAATTATACCTATGGTCGGTATGCACCTTTTCTCCTCGGCCGATTCCATAGTTAGGTTTTTTTCCATCTCTCTTTTGTAGAGACTGAAAACAATTTGATTCAAGAGGCCATCTCCGCCTATGCAAATTACTCTAGATTTGGTCAAAATATCTTCTCACCCATCGTAATCTGAAATGTAGTAAACTTGAGTGCTTGATTGAAAAATTTAAGTCTCAAAGGTTTATTTATAAAATCTAATTTTGCTAACCTGAAATGTAGTTATCTCTAAAGTAGTTCTGGACGAAATCCCTCCCCGTGGTAGTGACAAGGTTGTAGTCTATATTGAAAATCTCGAAAATCGGCACAACAGAATCTTTGAAAATATTCTCCGCTTGCCTTTTCCCTCCAAACGGATTTGCAATGCAAAGATATTTTCTTTTCTTTTTGATAACTTGGAAAAATAATAGAAACACATTTTACTCATTGGTGAAATCTCTTGGAAGACTTGGCTCTGAATCGTGATATTACTAGTCAAAATTCTTTTAGATAATTTTAAAAGATTTTCATTAAATCTCTTTACATAGGTCAAAGTAACTTGGTCATTAATATCTCTAGATACGTCCACAATACTTTTTAATGGGAAGACGAACGATTTTTGCCTTGATGCGATCTGTAAACATTCCTTTTCTAGCTTAAATGAATCTACTGCTATAAATTTAGACGTAAACATTATAATTTACATATTTAAATTGCCACATTAAAATACTATTGATTTGATTCTTTCATTTTGTTGTGTCATACTAACAATTCGAAATGAGTATCAAGGTTGACTCTTTCAATCAGGCTAGTAAGGCTTACTCTCGCATCAAATATCTCAAAACCTTTCAATGCGTCGATGATACTTTGGTTAACAAGAAGCTAATTAGTCTGATTAATCTCAAGCCTGCTAAAATGATCAACTATTCATTTAATCCATTTTTCAATGATAATATCACTTCAATCAAGGCAGCCATTCACATTTTCTCCAAGAAGAGTGTTAAATTCACCAATGAAGACATTCATCTCCAATACGATGTTCATTCTAAATCCCAAGAACCCATCTTGAAGGTCACTTTTAGTAAATTCGAATCTTGATTAATCTTCTCCCTCTCTTAGTAAATGGACAAGAATTACAGATCAAGACGCGAAATCTTTCACTAAGAGACATTATCGAAGCTTATATTATACAATCTGAACAGAATAAATGAATTAATTAGCCTTAATTTTTCTTCAGAATCTTTTCCATCTTAATATTTTCTTGTTAAATAACTTGATTCTCATCTTAGGAACATTCAAACTCGAGTAGTGAAGACGAAGAGGAATTTCAAGAGACACATCCGGTCCTTAAATGTCTATTCTGCTCTGATGTATATGAGAATGAAGGTCTCTTGTTCGGCCACCTCGCTGCTGGCCATAAATTGACAAAGGAACTTTTAGGAAAGAACTGCCAGACTCAATATGACTGGATTCGTCTCGTCAACATTCAAAGAAGCAAAAAGGTAATGTCGCATTTTATTTTTTGTGATTTATTATCTGATAAAAATTGCTGATTAATGAAATTAATTTGATAATCTTGATCTAGTTATTCATTCTAATCGGTTCAACATGAATTGTGGTCCTTATTTCATATTTTGTTATTTTAATTCTACCAAGTAACGCACTACTCATGAGCAGATATTTACTGAGAGGGAATCACTGTCAGGTCTAAAGAGTTGACAGAACATATTCGAATGTAATTTGCATTAGCTAAGCAAGGAATGAACTTTTTATCAGCTGAGGATTTAAGAATATTTTGCAAAAGCCTTGAAAAATCTAAATTTAATAAAAATAAATCTTATTTGGAAAAGCTTGAACATTTAAACCAAAGTTATAGGCTCGGAAATTATAACGGGCGGTTAGCTGATCCCTATTTCTTAGTAAGGTTCATAGAAACACAGACGTTCTCTAATGACAACTCGCTTTAGTTTGCATCAATCGACGAACTATTCGCCTATATGAAAGATACCAAGGAATCTGACCAGCAACTCCTACCGACCCTGGAAACAGACGAGTTGCTCTGGATAGACTTTGAGTCCAACTTTGGTGGCGTCGCAGATCAAGGTGTCCAACAGAAAATGTCATTTGAAGAGCTCTCTGCCAAATATGACAACCTAATGACTAACTTTGTCAAGTGCAAGTAAGCCTTTCTTTTCATTATTAGACTCATTCAACAGTATTTATGAGGCCAAAGGTTTGATACATCTTTAGAGTGGTTTTACGTTTTTACATGTTTTGTTGTTCTTCTAAGAAAATGGTTTCTTAATGCACACTTTTGAAAATGTGATATTAATGATAGGAAAATACCTCTTATTCATAAAAGGTTTTTTTGATTTAAAGAAATCGTATTCATTGACAGACTTTTCATGGGGAATTCAGAACTATTATAATAGGCCATTATTTTCACTCAAACTCTAATTCTGACAGTTTTTCTCCACTAGTATTAGGTTTATTCATCTCAGCTTGCTCTGATTTAGTCAACTTTTAAAATGTAAGACTTTATACATCGGAATAAAAACCATTTTCATCAATTCTTTTTCTCCAACGTTCTTCAAGTCCATTTATGCCTCTAGACCAGAAATGTCCATCTTTTGAAGCAATGTAGTCACCAATGGCCTTTTTGACAGAATCATACTTTTTCTGAGAAATGTGATGTTGTCGAGACCTCAAAAGATGATAATCGGATGGAGCAAGATCTAGACTATATGTGACATTTTTCAATCGTATTTTTAAATAAGAATAAGACCATTTTAACAGAGTTATTTTTTAAACTTAAAAACGAGAGTAAAGTTGATTAAATATGAAATCAGACCTTTTTCCAAAAAAAGGTGTCTACTATCGAAATGGTCTATTTATAGTCAGCTGGAGCCAAAATTATCGCGTATTCTCAAGCACTCAATTTCATAGAAGAAATTTAGTCATCTTGGTAGCTCTACGTATAATATCATCACGGGGTGTCAAACACCCCCATTTTTAGGATAAGAGTTTAGAACAACTTTATTGCTGGCCAGTTTATGGGAACTTATTCCGTAAGGCAGAATACTAACTTGGCGGTTCTAATGCCGTTCCAGAGAACTCGACCAAGATTAGTATGGTGCCAGAAAGCTTCTTTTGGCCAGCAAAGTTATGTCACACTAACGGGTGATGATTTAACGTGCACTTTTAATCTCGTACAATCCTCTAGGCACCTCTTGAAGGAGATGATTGATGGCAAGGGGGATGGAGAAGAGAGAACATCGGACAAGGCCTCTAATAAACTCATTCCAAGTCAGATGGAGGACAAGTCCTATTTCGACTCCTACAGTCACCACGGTATCCATAGAACTATGATAAGTAAGATTATATTTTTAATGGTTTATATCAATTTCCCCAAGAATTAAACTTTAACCAGGCTAAATCAACAATCACACTTTCAACTAAATTGCCTTTATTTTGGAGGAGGCAACATCAAAAGGAAAAATTATGATAAGAAAATATGACATTGGTGGTTTTCTGTGATCTTCTCAGCATAATTACCCGCAACCATCTAAAGTACTAGAAGTGTATTATGAAATAATAGTGGACTGTTTACTTTCTATCATGAACTTAGTTGATCTGATTGGTTCTAATTAGTCATTCATACTCACGTACAATGATATCTTTTGAAAATAGGTACAATAGGTAGGTGTAATTGTTAAACTCGCTTCTCATTAGCTGTTGAACGTGTGAAAGCCTAGAAATAGTGTCCAAATTTCTAAATCTTGCAAAAGGCAAACAGTTGCAAAAGAAGGCACTTGTCTACTCTATTCAAGTCATTTTCAGACACTGGGATTATGATTTATCCATTTAACTTCAGGAATAATGAAAGGATATTTTTGTAAAAATGGCATTTGGTAATTTTATAAATAAAAAAAATCAGATTTTCTTCATAACCACCTTCTATTATCCAATCAGAATTGAAAAGGACCAAGATTCATTTTGAACTTGTTAGAATAAATGACTATGTCAAAATAACCCAATTCATCTCATAAATCAACCATTTCTATCAGATATAACGATAATCGAAAAGATAACATATTCACTGCCCTAATGATCACTGATCAGTAATTATTACCAGGAAAATCCAAAATATTTATACCCTGAATGGCCCTTGGGAAAAGGTGTAAACTCAATTTTTTGATTGTGGGATCCCTTTTTTGAACAAGTCCTTTTCGAGGTTATCAAACAAGTTTTTATTATTATGATAGCTATCAGAATTTGTGCTAAATTATATCTCATAATCAACCAAGCTTCTAAATTTTCGATATCTTCCTCCTTCCGTTGTTATTATTACACAATACATTACATAATGGCTTTAGTTAATCTTGTGTTATCAACTAGATGACGAAGTTCGTACAATGTCCTACCACGACTTTATAATGAAGAACGCAGAGACCCTATTCAAGGATAAAGTTGTATTGGACGTTGGCACTGGAAGTGGTGTCCTGTCGGTCTTCGCGGCCAGAGCAGGCGCCAAGCATGTCTACGCTATCGAAGCTTCCGACGTCATGTTCGCCCATGCCACAGAGACCATGCTCCATCAGAAGCTCAGCCATGTCGTTACAGTCATCCACGGCAAAGTAGAGAACATCTCCCTCCCTTCTACCACCAAAGTGGACGTTATCATCAGTGAATGGATGGGCTTCCTCCTCCTCTACGAATGCATGCTCGACTCAGTGTTGTACGCGGCCCGCAAATACCTCGCACCCGAAGGGAAGATGTACCCTCAGAACTACACCATTCAAATGCTTCCGGTAGAGTGCTCTGAGAAGCTGCGTCACGACGAAGTCGACATGTGGTCCACGAACACCTACAACATCCAGATGCCATCGATGCGCAAAGATGCCCTTGAAGAGGCCACAGTCGTGGACCTTCCAAGCCATCCAGACTACTCGGTTAGGAATCTATCTAAGGAAACCTCGTGTCTACTCACAAGTATCGACCTAGCAAATGGAGAAATGCTCAAGAACGAAAAGCCCTTTGACCTTGAGCCGATTGATAAGGAATTTCCGATCATCTCTCCCGGCAAGTTGGATGGTTTTCTGTTCTATTTTGACGTGGACTTTTATCCTGAAGCTGAACATAAGGTGACCTTTAGTACGTCCCCCTTTTCCAAACCGACCCATTGGAAGCAGGTGCTCGTGAATCTGCCCTCCCGGGTCGAAGTTAAGGCTGGTGATAGGCTCTTGGTTAATGTGCACATCTCGAGAACGGAGAAGTACTCAAGAGGTCTCCTTATCAAGTTGAAATATCGGATTAATGATGACGGCACTTTGATGAGTCACGAGTGCAACTTTTTGTAATACACAATTCTCATCTCATGAAAAAAAAGTTGATTTAAATTTCATGTAGTAGATCCTAGTACAGGTAATTTTGGTATATACTCTGAACCTTGTAGAGTTATTTAGAGAATGAAAAGGCAACTAAATCCTTGAGAATTTCACAAATTCATTAAAAAACTATTCTACTCTGAAAACTACACATGAACTCGAAGATTGTGAAAATTAGTGAGTGTGGGACAGACACATTCATTCCGACCAATGAGAATGGATTACCATCCAGGCTGCATGGTATCCAAATTTTTATTCATGAATCAAGTAGTCAATGTTAATTTTAATTCACAGAGAATATTTCTTACAATAGACGTACTACTAACAAGTATAACGATTAGACATAGTGGACGGATCAGGTTTTAAGAAAATCTACTCATTACTAAATATGAGTCATTAGCAAGATTTTATGGGTATATTATAGACGCATATTAGAAAATTTGCCAAGGCTGACCAGTGGTCATTAGTAATTTTATCAAAACTTTTAAATATTCTTAATAAAAACTTAATTTCAAGAAAACATGTTATTCCATAGGAGAAGTTTCTATAATAATAAATGATCTCCTTTTACCTTATTAGTGCAATGTTCAGCAAAAAATTAATGGAATAATTTATCATGATTAAGAGTCTGTTGAGTTTAAGAATCATACAAATTCTAATTGGAGTACTGAAAATCCTCAGGTGTGAATTATGTATTTAGGGAGCAAGATTTTATTTTCAGATCGCCCTATTTTGGTGTTGGGGCATGAGAGAAGGACAGAATGTGAAATTTTATCAATATTCAAGTTGGATTTTTTATATATGTTCTTGTTACTTAAAACTAGAGTGGTTAAAAAGTTATGGGAAACATGTTAGTCAAAAAAGCATCAATGACAGAAAATCACGCAATTTATTTGTCATTTCATAAAGAACACCTGTCAAAAGGGTCTAAATCATTTATACATATAACACATTTGCTTGGACCTAATTTATATTCTTGGATTTTTCAGGTTCTAGAACATTTTAAATCGTAAATAAAAAAGCATACCCTTTATATTTTAATTTCTAATCAAAAGTCTTTATATTTTTGCGTCCTCTTGGTAGTTAGCGGACTTGACCCAGGAGCAGCCGTCAATGACCTTTGAGCCATCTCGATTAGTGCCGTCCATTGCTCCGGAGATATGGCAGGCATCGTTGGAGGGATATCCATGGGGATGTTTACCCTATCGGAGGAAATGGAAGGATTAGGCGTGGAAGACATGTTGTTGTAAAGAAGTAATTTTCAACGGCGGTAGGCTCCATAGGGGCGTCCTCGTAGGGGTTTCCATCTGGGGCGTTCGACTCCGGAACTGTTAAGTCGTAGGCTCGTAGAAGTGACCAATTAAACGGCACCGGCAACGCGCGAGGCTAAACGTGGTTCATATGTAGGTTGATTACTCTCCTTATCTCGGAAAGCACGTATAGGATGGGCCCGGCACTGTCTTTGATCACCCCTTTTTCCCATCGAGCCATCTGAGTACCCTGTTGAGCTTTGTACCACACTCGTGCACCTTTAGGATATCGTCTATTGCCCTCAGGCGTCTGTAGATAGGCGGGCGCTCGTATGGGATTCATCATACTCAAGCGCGTGTTAATAGGTCGTCCGAATATCACTTCGGCTGGGCTCTGGTGGGTGATAGGATTGGGAATGGAACGGTAGTAGGATAGGAAGATATCAACAGCATCTTCCGGACTCTCTTGAGGATGTTTGTACAGTGTCCTCTTGAAGGTATCGACGAACCGTTCCGCTTGGCCATTAGATCAAGGATGATAGGCTGGACTGTATCTCAATACAATCCCTCGACTCGTGGCCCATTGTTGGTACACGTCAGAGGTGAACTGAGTGCCATTATCACTCACGAGCATTCTAGGGATTCCAAACATGATAATTAATTTATCCAAAATCTTAATTACCTCTAGGCTGTTAGGTTTTTTTATCAACTTAACCTCTGGCCACTTGGAATAGGCATCCACTAGGATTAGGAAATAATTGCCACTGATAGGTCCCGCGAAATCGAGATGTAGTCTCTCCCAAGGACTGGTAGGGGTTGGCCAGGGTACGGGTTCCTGCTTAGGCGGGAGCTTGCCGTTTAATTGGCACTGTTCACACTGTTGAACGTACTGGTCAATTTCCTTCCCCATCTTAGGCCAATAAATGTTCTCCTTTGACAACTGTTTAATTCTTGTCTGACCTGGATGTCCTCGGTGCAGCTCTCGAAGGACTCTTGGGCTCAGACTAGGCGATATTACCACACGGTCATTCATAACTAGGCAATCTTTCACAATCGATAGGTTTTCCTTCAACACCGAAAATACCGTTAGCTCGTTGGGTACTACTCGAGGCCATTGAGTACGTAGTGACATACCTTCTGAAAGAGGGGCTCAGCTTGAGTGGCTATCGCAATCTCTTCGAGTAGGATAGGCAAATTCTGTAGGTTTACGACTTCATAGGCAAGCTGGGCGATAACTATTTCTTCGTCATTAGGTGTTCGCGCTCTCAAGGGGGATAGGCAATCAGCATAGGCAAAGTCATTCGTATTGACATAGGCGATATCATAGTCGTAGTCTCGTAGTAGCAGGGCCCAACGTTGTAGTCGGCGGGAGGCCGTCGTTTTCAACCCTTTATCGGGAGCGAAGATGTGCAACAACGGAAGATGGTCAGTTTGCAATAGGAACTTCCTCCCGTAGATGTATTTGTGGAATCGTGTTACCGCAAATACCAGGGCAAGGCCTTCTTTCTTTATCTGCCCATAATTGACCTGAGCAGGTGTCAAAGTCCTTGACAGGTGATGAATATGGACGTTCTTCCCATCGACGACTTGCATTAGAGTAGCACTGACTCCCGTAGCGGAAGCGTCAGTGGCCACTATAGTAGGCTTGTTAGGATCAAAATATGCTAATAGGGTTCTCTCTTTCACGGCGTCGATAATCTTTTGGAAGCTCTCGTCGGCTTGCGTATTCCCCCTGAATACGGCATCAGATCTCAGTAGAGGTAGGAGGGGCGCTTTCAAAACGTGAAAATTAGTAATGAAATCAGACACAAAGTTAACAAACCCCAGAAACGACTGTAGTTCCATGCGGTTCTCTGGTGCCCGCATCTTCATTAGGTCTTCTACCTTCTCAGGATCTGGACGACGACCTTGGTTGTTGAGTATCTCGCCCAGGAAGTTGACCTCGGTAACTCCAAATACTGACTTGTCCAAGTTGATCTTGAGGCCGGCATTGGTTAGTGTCTCTACCACGGTAACCGCTAACTTCCATAGGTCGTCCAAGGTTTCTGCCCACATGATGACATCATCGATGTAGACGACAACGTTGTCCAACCCTTTGAGCAGCTTATCCATTATTTCCTGGAAAATCTTAGGCGCCGACTTTACTCCGAATGTAAGCCGATTTATTAGGTATAGACCCCACGGGGTGTTGACTATTAAGTACTTCTTCGAGTCTTCATCTAATTCAATCTGCAAAAAGGCTTGAGATAGATCCAGTTTAGCGAAGAACTTAGGCCGCGAGATTCTGTCTGTAATCTCTTCTAGGGTAGGCAGCTGATATGGATGGTCATCTAACTGTTGGTTTACTCCGGTGGAATAGTCGCCGCATATCCTCAATTTGCCACCCTTCTTCTTGATGACAACGATAGGTGCCGCCCACTCGGAGTGCTCAATAGGCGTGAAGATCTTTTACTAGGACATCTAAGGCTTCTTTAACCGTTTCACGAATTGCGAATGGTAACGGTCTAGGCTTATTATAGGCAGGAATAGGCTTTGATTTCATTCTCAAATGACCCTTGATACTACATATACCCTTTGCTCGTTCATTAGCGTTCTCTATTAGACTCATATGCGAGGAAACAAGCTTTATACAATAGTCGTTAAAAGGTTTATCAAATAAATTAAACAAAGCCATCAAATCATTACCCAGTAAGTTGGTTTGTTGGCCCTGCACGACATAGACTTTACCTGTTTTGGGGACCTGGTCGAGGGTCACGGGCGTTTCAATGAGTCCTAACAGCCGGATTGACTGCTGGGTGAATGTTTTAGGTCGTAGACTAGTAGGCTTCAAAGTGAAAAATACATTAAACTAATTTTCCTTATAAAGTAGTTAGACTGATATAAAATAATATATTTTATATAACAGTAATTACTTATAAGTATCAATATCAATTATTTTTATTTCTTGAGGAAATAAACATCTAATTGTCATTGATTCAGTTCAACAAACATGAAAACCATCAAGAACTGCTCCAAGAAATTGAACTCACTTGATTTAATAATCTTCTCCACCACAGTGTGGAATCCACACGGTTATAGGATTTAATAGACAGAACATCGGATCATACAAGAGATGATTGTAAGGACACTAGAACAGCTCCTTTTTGACGTGGCGAGAAGATGGAAAATTTCATTAATGAGGCAGCATGGAAAAATTCAACGAACTCGACAATACATACGCACACATCTAATGACCTTCAATTACAGCCAATGAAAATGCGAATTGGTGTTTGCCTGTGTAGACAGAGGTGAGATGAGTGTGTGATTTACACAGAACATTTAATTCATTCTGACATTAAACTGAGAATCTCATTTATCTGTGTCGAATCCAGTAAACTCTTCTACTAACGAGTCGAATTTAATATTTCTTTTCAGCATGGTTAACTGAGTGAAGTATATATGAGATATCCCACTAGACCCTCATGTTACATTAAATATTCGCAGGATCACTACCCACATGAGAAGTATATGCATCTTCATTTATACTCTCCAAGCCCAACATACTGTAGCCTGGATACGGGCAAGTTTGCATTGCACAGTAATACACTGCATGATAATTCACAAGCCTCCTCCCCCTTGTGAGGAGATATTATAACACATGGCAGTCTTTGCATCTTCACTGAAACTTGAGTACTTCAACTCTTGGGGGATTGTCCCACATTTCCGCAAAAAGCATAGTAACCATTTCCTGAGTAATAAAGTTTTTTCTACCCTCCAAATTAATCATTTCGCTTCGACGACTCTCGTTTATTATAAGAAGGATTGACCAAAATTGTTTGCTCAAAGATAAAATCTTGTCTACACTCCAAACTGTTGTTCAATTAAAAGGGTCCAGAAAAGAGTTGTCAATAGGAAACAATGACTACTTAAACGGCTATTGTTATTGTTTAGTTCGGTAGCTTATTGATGACATGGCAACAACTCGAGGGCTTATAACAATGAGAAATAATCAGCTATGCTGGCTGTGAAATATCTGGAGTGAAATGCTTTCCAAACACTTACTATCGTGGTTAGTAGTATTTTTGTTTCAATGAAAAATTTACACATGTGGTGTATTTTTGGCAAAATCCATTTATCAGGTAGTTTTTTATCTATACTGTATTTCCAATTGAAAAAAGTGAATCTCTTTTCAAGGATGATCTAATAACGTAATCGCAAAAAATTCGTAAATACATATTTATAAAAAAATGTAATCAAGATTAAAAATATTCGATTCGATCATAACCAAGATAACAGAATCAATCTATTTTCTGTAGACTCTCAAAATTTGCAACAAAAATAGCACAGCTTTGAAAACAATGTGTATTATTAATAGGTAAATAGATTTAAAAAATAAGAATCTCTAATATCTGTTCCAGTGCCCTTACTCAATAGTAGTGACTTTCATCTTCTGAGAGGAAATTTGGGCTGGTCGAGTTGCTTGTACCGGCCGGCTGGCGGCTTTCAAGAAGTGGTCGGCTGTCGGTCACATTTTGTCCCTCTAAATCTCTCTGCACTAATGAGATAAAATAAACATGAAAATCTCAATCAACATAGAAAAAGTACCACGGGTCCCTAACGAATTGAATCGTGAAACTCACTTTGTATTAATGACAAAATTGAACTCTTGTGTGGAAAGACTGAAAACTTTTTGGCTACTTTTAATTCCAAATCCGATATACGTTTAATCGTCTCTTCGATGATTGTCAACTGGAAATGAAAAGAATTCATGAGAATTGATCGAATAAAAGCCAGATTATTTCAACTTACCTCGTCTAAATAATGCAAATCTCTTATTGAAGGAATAATCTCTTTGAGGCGCTCACATTCCTCTCTAGTATCTTCACTGTGAGTATTCTGGCGTCTATTCTTTCTAGAACGGTTCTTGCTCTTGGTGGATTTAATAGTTCCAAAGGTGGTCATTTCAATATCTCTTGGTATGATTAGAATAGAGTACAGACGTCTCTATTTATCGTGAAGTTATAAAAAATCAACAGCCAATCAGAGGAGAGAAGACGCTTTAACCAATAGAAATTGAGTAGACAAAAAATGTTCAAATGTACATGCAGACATCTGGTCAGGCTTTTGTAATTAAAACATTTGAACTTCTACACCATGGATGCAGCACCAGTACGCACTTCTGTCTCGACATCTGCTGTTAAGATATCTGCCCGACTCTCACCTCGGTAACAGCCATGTTAAGAACAGACGTGCGTAGTTGTACATGTAGTGTAACTATAGTGTAGGCAAGATGGTCATGTAACTGGGATAGCGCATATGCCGTCTTGATACAATCCCAGCGACTGAGAGTCTGTTCCGCACTTAGAACGGAAAGAGATTATTGTTGAAATAAGATGGATCAGTATATTTTTTGGAATCTTAACATAGTCGTTCAGGATTGAGGATAGATTCCTTGTATTGATCATAAATTAGATTTTATAATAAAAACATGAGAGAACATATCTTAGCCGCTGTCTCTCATAATCGAATTTTTAAAACAACAAGAACATATGTTTTGTACGATATTCCAGAGAGACTCTCTGTTTCTTACGACATTGCTAAAGAATGATTTAATGATTATTTTCAAAAATTCACTGAAACATTTCGTAATGAGCCTTGAGTAAAAGGTTTTCGAAAGCAATTTAAAAATAATATTTTTTATAAAAATTCAAAATACATTTAATTTAAAATGAAAAGGAAATAAAACTTTGAAGAAATGAACGATGAAACTTTTTATCTTTCGATTTTTTTACGCAGATTTAATAGAGTTCATATTTTAAGTTTTTTTCCATGATGAAAGATGAAAAAAGGGAGGTAATTTCGATAACGCTTCCAGAAATCCAATAGATTATTTTTATGGAGTGAACAAGACTGTTTTTTATAATTTATTTTATTTAATATAGAGTAGATCGCTACTTTTTGAAAAAAGGTCATCTAGGTCTCACAGTTTTGAGAAAATACTTCTTTTTAGAAAAAAATTTTTTAGTCCATTTTTAAAATAAAAAATGAGCTTTTTAATATATCTGTAATACAGATCCTGTATACAAAAATAAACTTTTAATTGATCAAATCTGATTTTTCTGATTACTTATGAGTAGTGCTTATTTGAAGATACTTTTTCATCGAATTTGTATTCAGCATCCTCTATATTTCTCAACACTGTGAGATCTGGATAAACTTTTCACAATTAGCAATGGCCTAATGCCTAGCATACTGAATACGAATTCTCCAAAAATAAAACTATAATTTACTACTCATAAGTAGAAAAAAAAACACCTTTATATTGAGTGATCGAATTTAAAAATAATTTTTGATTTGATCAAATCTCATTTTAAACCTCTCTTCACTTGTGATCTGGATAGAATTTTTCTTTAAAAATAAATCTTCTTTATTAAAGAGTCTTGAAAATTATAAACAAATCTAAGAAAGGCTGAAATTAAGGAGGATGAAAAAAGTACAATAAATTAATTTAGTGTAAGTACCTTCCGGTGAAATGAAAGCTTCTACGACAACTGTTCTCGCGACAAGCACAGAAAATAACTTGATACACTAAATTAAATCAAATAACAGTGAATTCCTCTGTTCCAAAGCTACAGCATTTGTGGGGAGTGTGTAAGCAGGATCTCACACACAAACTCCCCTCCATTCTGTCGACAACAGATATCGCATGTTCTTTGAGATAACTCTACGTGTTCTTCATTGTATGTGTGTAGCATTGTATTGGATGTACATTTTTGAAACAGGACAAAATGTTATTTTTATATATTTTTTTTGAAAAGTTTTTATTATACATCCTATGTTTCAATTTGGGTTGGTTTCTCTTCTTCCTCCGAGAAACAGCTGTGGCTATCAAATCAATGTTGTCCACTTAGGAAAAATGTTAATTAACTCCATCTTATTGTAGAGAAATGCTTATGAGCATTCTCCGAGAGGTTTGATGAGATTGAGGACCTGTTCTTTTTTCTATACAGGCTGCCTTTTTATGCACAACCTTTTATCTAGTCTTGAATAATTATTCAGAATTTGACCGTCTAGAGTTTAGATACGAAGTGCAAGAAAAGTTCGCGAAAAAGGGCCAGATTAAGGCTATCCACCCAGAGCCAAAAGTATTATTTTCCAAAGATGAATGGTTTTTTTTTATGAAAATAAAAAGAGATCGAATCAACTCATATAAAAATAGAGGACGCATGTTGTCTAACGTTTGTATCTGATTGAAGAGTGTTCTTTCCACATGATAAAAAGAGGAAAACACTCATCTCTCCAGTAATGACACTCGTTTTTCACGATCTCATTACAATTATTGGGTAAACAAGAATCAAGTGTGTATGTAAACTGTCTCCTTAAAACTGACTGGTAAATGTTTCTCCTTGAGAGAAATCAGGCGTCTAATTGACAAATCAGTGGCTAATAGATCAACATTTTGAGTTTCATTTTTTAATTACATTAAAAAAACGTTAATACTTTAAAGAAGACGTTTGATTTCCATCCCAAGTACAAATTCTAACAAGTAAATAAGCTTAGAGCAATTCAAATTTGCTTGTTTTTTGTTCTTGAATAAGTATTGACTGCCTTCAATGTCTTATTTGATAAATTCTGTAAGTTTTGAAAATTTTTGTTTAAATTGTAACTTTTTCGTAAACTCAATCTGCTAACTGAAAAAATTTAAGTCAAATGAAAATTACTACACTCTTTGAAAGAATACGATAAAAGCTATAGAATTCTTCAAAGATTCATACAGTACAATGTGTCAATTTTCACATGATTGTGTTTAGCGTAGGATATTTTAGAAAAAAAAGTTTTCAATAACGATTAGACAAATTAATGTGTTCATATTTTAGTGATTTCTGGTGATTAACCAGTCACTTGACTCTGAAATTCTTACATATGAAATATGAGAGAAGTCTTCCCAGATGAACTGATTTAAATGGCCTGGGCTCGATTCCGGTATCCTCCCACCTTGGAATAAGTTTACTCTGTTAAATTCGGTTGAAAATCATAGAGAATCGAAGTAAACTTGATATTTTCATACTTGCTAGTCTGAGTAATCATTATGAAAATATTTTCAGCGCCTTGAAGTTTGTTGATTTTTTAAATTTGTGTAAAGGTTTTATTTAGCTACGAGTTGAATCAATGAATTTTCCACTACTAATATCTCATTTTTTTGCATATTTAGTTTAAAATTGTTTTTAAAACACCATTCTAAGAAATAAGGTCAAAATTTAGAGAAAAATTTTACAAGTTTTATATTTTGACAATACAGAATATTCATATATATATTTTTCTTGTTTATTCGCCTGAAAATTTTGAATTCATATCAAAACCTATTATGAGCTGGGAATTTTCCCCTTCAGCTGATAGGGTTATTATGTTGAATTAAACAACAATTAGAGAATATCATTGTGACGCCGTATCGTGTGCAACATGCTATATTTCTTGAACATGATACCAACCTAGTGTAT
>JJOG01006272.1:0-17845 GCA_000715275.1 Gyrodactylus salaris
ATGAGTCTTAGACCGAAGCTCTGCAAACAAGTCAACCACATGCACTCCTTAGAGATGAGATGGCCAAATTGAAAGTTTTTTTTTCTTTTATAGGGTTTCTTTTTTCATTTTATTTTCTGTCATATCAGAACGCAATTCGAACATAATACCTAAGAAAAACTAATGACTTTTCTTCATTCTATAGAAATTATGAATTTTTTCCAAATTTTAATGTTGAAGAATCAAACTAAATAAGTCATTTGTATCGGGTAAACCTATTTTTTTTCTGCCCATTGAATAATTTTAATATAAGTTGAAAAGAGGCATCCATCAGTAGAATTTAGATGGACATTTGATTAGATTTAAAAAAATGGTCTAATAATTTTCACGAAATTGTCGTTGAAATTTGTGAAAATAGTCATAAACCAGCGTTCATATTGTAACTTCCTTTGATGAACCACACTAATTTCAATTATTCATTCTTGGATCATTATATTTTTAATAAGGAACTGTCATATTTATCAAATTCACTTACTTAAGGTCACTCGCCTTTGCATCTACAGTTGTTAAGATATAGCGATTCAACGATAAGGCAGAAGTTGAAAAGGGCTTGTTCTTATGAAAAAAACTTGTCGCTAGAAATAGGGTAACATATGTTATAGAGTGTAATCTCAAACATTGGTAATACCTCAAAAAAGAAATTATCATGGATTACAACAAGACTGTATTCGAAAAAAGATGTGATCTCCCTTGCAGATAAATATAGTTGTTCTACACGTCAGCTTTACAATACAATCAAAGAGTATTGAGACTACGATCGAAGAGGTATCTTCAGAAATGAAATCGAGGAGGTTGAAATCAAATTTTCTGGTTAAGAAAGGATTGCTATCCTATATAAGAACTGAGCAACCATCCGTGTATCGATATTCAATCATCGGAAAAACATAAGACATCTCTCATAGGCTCGGATGAACTTACAAAACTTAAATAGAGGGAGGGTACAATAAGTATTTAAAATGGTCCGTTTAAGACCTAATATATGTACAGATGATAGAGAGATTTTTCAAATCCTCACAAAGCGAGAGGTTATAAAATCTATCTAATTGTCGGTACGAAGTTAACAGGATAGGGTCCTCGTGCACGACATTCCCCGTGTCATAAAAATTGGGCAAGACAACAGGAATTAAACGTTTTGATGATCCGAGCCTGTCTTCGGACCCACGGGTGGAGTCCGCTCATTACGATTCGCTGCTTGTAGGATAGACAAAGTCGGGGATCGATACCAGGCTGATCAGGATATAGGGAAAGTAAAAATTTGTGCTGGACGTCTATATATATACACATTATAAATGTTTGGGTTAAAGATTTATTAAACGTTACTATTGATAAGGAATTATAGATGGTGTCGAAACATGTTACCCTATTAAAAGTATTCTTGACATTTAAAATTTTTCAACTTTTTCACTATCTTCGAAACGCTCTCTGTCTTAGATAACCTTTGGAGGGATGGCGTAGAGGATTGTTCCCCAAGTCCTATAAATATGATTTCTTATATGGCATGGGTTTGATTCCATTATCTTCCCTCCTCAAAACGAGTTTACTTGGTAAATAGTTTCAAACCCTTCTCCATTATAACCTCTTACATGAAATCAAAGAGGGTCAGTCTCGGCAGATATACGATGCTTAATATTTTACTGTTTTTATGTGAAAAAAAGAGTTTTAAAAGAGATAATTTTGAGATTTCATTCAATAGAGATATATATTTTTCTAGTTTATGACAGTATTTGATATCGCTCTGAGTCACTTTTGAGTTTCTCTTTATCTAAGGAATATAGATGAATAGTTATGAAAAGCCAAACTTCCCCACACCCCCAAATGAAGTTTTTCTACCCGAAAAAATATATGACAATCGATTTTTGTTTTTCTACCCGAGTACAAGGTAGAGGCTTTCCTATTGATCAGAACATCTGTATGGAGTTAAAAATACTCTAAATACTTTTTGATAGAGATAAAATTTTCAATTTTCTTAATGTATGAACTATTGTATTACCCAGTATTTGACCCACTGCTGATCCAAAGTCTCTCGATTATGATGGAAACCTACTTTTCAAACTCTCCCTTAGTATACTCCACTGAAATATAGATAACTCATTTCACTCTCAAATTTTTCTTAATTCTCCATGAGAGAGAAGGCATTTGGAGTAATCAACAAAGACGAGTTAATTTCTTAAATTGCAAAGGTAATGCTTTATCTTCTGTTCTTACAGTTCACCTTGAAGGAAAGGTTCTATTACACAAGTCGATAATGCATTCTGAATGATGTTCAATGAAATGTCCACAACTTTTTATAGAATGCTATAGATAAACACCTTGAGTGAAATGCACATCGTCCATGGATTTAAACGGGAGAGAGAGATGGTAATCAAAATACGATTTAATTTTATAATCCTCCCCATACATTAGTAAACCGTTCTGGTTTCTCTCATCTTGGTTTATAATCTAATCATGATATGATGAAAATCTGAGATTTCATATAAATAATATTACCCAATATCACACCTACTGAGCCTCTCGGATTAACGATTCATTTTATTGGAAATTTGAAAACGTTCATGTTGCTAGAACCGGTGTAGTGCTGTAATTGGTTATTGATCAAACTGTTGATTATATCTCGGAATGAAAAAAAGAAGGGTGTTTTTTCTCAAAATTAAATTTATATTTCTTGTAAACATAATATATATATCTATTCTTCTGGTTAATATGGTTTGGATAAATACAAACTCATCAAACATTAAAAAACAATCTCAATCTTTTTTATGTCTTATTTTACAATTAATTTGTTTATATATTCTTTTCTTATTGCATAGTATGTATAGATACTGGAATGTTTCTGAGAAAAAGACTAAATATTATCAAAATTTTTACGCAGAATCCTCAGGGTTTTTCAATACTGTTTCTCTTGTCTATTTGCATAATTATATTATAATCGATCTGTTCGGTTATTTGTGTAGGCTTGTTCAGGTGGATTGTTGAGACTCAATGTGGGGTGAGTTGTCTGATAGGTAGGATCAAAGTGGGGATGATTGTGACTCTTGTATTGGGTAATTGATAAGGGATCAGGGTTAGTCAGGATGTATGGAGGGTAGTCATTACTTTTCGATCCATAGAGCTGGTTGTAGCTCAAGGTTCTGAGTTGTGAGTTATTCAAGATATCTTGGCGATAACTCTGCGGTGTGAGGAAATAGGGATCTTGGACGTGAGCTATCGAGGAGTTGACTAGGGTGTAGAATTCTCTCGGACTTGATTTTAAAATCTTAATGAAAGAAATTCTATTTATTATGCCAAGAATTCATGAATTAAAACTATTATTATTTCAACCTTCATATCTGCCTTCTTGGATTTCATAAAAAATCTTATTGGGAAAGAAGATATGTGACTTAAACGCAAAGTATATAAAACTTGTCTAGTGCATGGAACCTCATTCACTCTGAAGAGTTAATTCTGCAATAATCATTCACTCAAGATAATCCCATGCTATAAACCAGAATACTTAGAAATTAAAATTAATTAAAATTTCAACTTTCATAATTCTAGTAGATAGTCTTATTCGCTCTCTAATATTCTTTTTCTACACAGGAGGTGAAAGTACTCGAGGAACTCACTTGATTTCTATTAACTTCAATTGTTGAAAAATTTGTGTTCATCTCAGCGGTCTGGTTACAGATATATCTGGTACAAAATAATCTCAATCTATATAAAGAGAGGGTAGAATTAAAAAATGGCTCATAAAAAATTCATTTGAAATCTTACCTCTTCTTTAAAACTAAAAAAGCAATCAACGATATGAAAACAGCGCCGATAAAGGAAACCAACGAAACAAAGAAGACTCGATTCAACGATGACTCACAATCTAAAAAATAAAATAATTTTGAGAAATTTGAAAATATTTTCTAAATTTATTTCTCAAGCCACGGTTCAGATTCAGGTATTTTTATACCTTAAACCAAAGTCTGAATATTAATTAACTTGTCCAATACAACCCTTAGTACCAATAGGTATTACTAGAAGAAGTATTGCAATATAACAGGGTTTTCGACTCATTCTTCTTATTCTTAACTCTCTTTCAAATGATTGCGTTGTTCTAAGGTGATCAATACATCAATTATAATTGTGTACATTGTACATTGGGGCACTGCTTTTTAAAAAGAGTTTATCCAGATCTTACAGTTTCGAGAAATATATAGAGGAGGCTGAATACGAATTTGATAATAAAATAACTTCAGATAATCTTAGATTATCATAGTTTTCACAGATTTATTATTAAAGGCAAGAAACCCAAAAGGTTCGGTAACTTGATTAAATATCCTTTTTGCGTTTCTTATATGGAGGGTTTGATTTACAATAAATTTTAAACGATTCTCATTGGCTGTTTTTGTTTTCTTAATTTAACAATACAATACCATTGTTATTGAAAATTTCAATTAGACAGGTCTAATGTAAGGAGAAAGATTTGCAAATTAAACATTTGATTAAGAATTATTCCAGAACAGTTAGAGTGTGCATATGCGTTTTTCTTATTTTATAGACGTTTTCAAATCACGCGAAGCCCAAGAAATCATCAAGTGTTCAACAAGTAATTATCACCTAGTGTCAATTATTCCTGAAATCATGATTTTTAGTGCAAAATGAGAGAAACTAAAACTAATCAAGAGGTATAAATATGAAAACTCATGACTTGGGCTACCAGAAAATAGAACTAAACAGGTGTAAATTTATTATAACAAGTTGCAATTTATATTAGGTAAATTTTCTTGATTAACAAGTTTCTTTCTACCTTGTTAATTTCCGAGAATTCGAGGATCTTTCACTAAATTATTATTCAGAATTTAGGCTGTATATTAGGGCACTGCTTTTTGAAAAAAGTTTATCTAGAGTATGCTGAATACGAATTCGATAAAACAATTTCTTCAAATAACTCAAATCATCTTTTGGTTGAGCACTACTCATAAGTAAACAATGGATGAAAATTTGATCAACTACAAGTTGATTTTTTTATTCAGAGAAAATCAAAAAAATTGGACGCAAAAAGCAATTCATCACAGCTCTAACTAAAATAGAAGTGTTTTTCTACTAGAGGTGAGTAGTGCTCACCCAAAATATAATTGGCGTTATTTGAAGAAATTGTTTTATCGAATTCGTATTCAGCATCCTCTATATATCTCGAAACTTGAAGATCTAGATAAACTTTTTTCAAAAGTCAGTGCCCTACTGTATATCTTCTTGTAGATATCAGAATTATGATGAGGCTTTCGTGCAGTACCCTAGTTATGCAAAGATGTATACTTCCAATTCTATTGGTTTAATCATGTATTCAAAATATCTGTGTGAGATTAGGGTTACCCGTTATAAATATTTTTTCTCCAAATTTAATACTTTAACATCTTCTTATTCATGAGACACCTTACATGTTCTTTCTTCGTGTATCTTGGAGAATTTTTTATTAAAATTGAAGAGATTTGATACAGGAATCATTATTTTAGCGTAGAGGATTGTTCGATTCAATTAGCCTCCCTCATAAAAACGAGTTTACTTTGTAAATAGTTTCAAACCCTCCTTCCTCATTATAACCCCTTCAAAATATACAAAACTTGAATGGTTCATGACGTATAAGCCTAATATATGGTGTTGACTACATTTGTTCAGATTCCCAATCAAAAACCATGGGATCTTTGTGACTTTGATAATCTCACCATTGCATAGATGACTATATGTGTTTCCAAGTCGCAAGGAATCATTTCGGTATGAAGGGGCGTCTAGAAATGATCCTTGGTCGGCGGCCTTGATTCCGTCGACGTGTTGGCGGTCGCTTAGTAGAGACAACGTTTTCTCCTGAAACAACTTTTCGCAGCGTTGGCCATGGTATCGATTCGGACAGCTTTAAAAAATAAAAATTTCATTAGATTTTTCTGCTAAACTCAGAATAAATGAATTAAATCAAATTCATTCGATCAAGCAACAAGCATCACTAGAACCTTTTAATCATCACGATCCCTGTTTTTGCTTGTCCTAAAAACAGTAGATCATAATGAGCAAACCCCGCTCTTTATCGATAAACGAAAACCTCAAGCAGAGCGTCGTAGAAAAAAATTAAACTCTATTTTTCCCGGAATTAATTAATAATTCAAGAGACTTAAAGTCTATTACCAACTTGTTTTTAACATATTGGTTTTTTGCCTAAGTTAGGTCATTCATTTTCCTAAAATGGCTCCGAACTCAAAAGTCTTTAAGAATAATTTTGTTAGTGAGTGGTTTATTCGGCGTTCTTTTAGGCAATCTTTTTTCATCAAGTTAAGTAAGAAATCTATAGATTATTTCTATTAGTTTAATATACCTCGCTAGCTCCTTACAACAGTGCATGCCAGTACTTTGTTGACTCTGAAAACGTGTTAACAATTTGAATGCATTTTCACTATGAAAAGTTCAGTTTTTACTGAAACTTGGATCACAGATAAACAATGTTTTAGGAAAATCCTCCTAGAAATCTTTTCAAAGACAAATTCAAGTTTACTCAAAGAAAATAGTCTGCATCCGGGTAGTTCATAATACGCTTTTGTGAAATAACCATTTCTTTGTTAATGCCTCATTTTTCTAGAGTAAAAAAACTTTTATTGTTCCAAGGTAAAAGAGGAATAATCTCCTTCCTAATGCATGCGATAGATGGAGAAGAAATTATAATCAAACAGATTATGTTAACTCAATGGGATAGATGCAAATAAATCATATATATTTGAATTGTTATGCCATCTATGCTTACTGTACACCTTCGACCCCAAAATCCAGTATTACATCTAGGTGTATTAATAGATATGGAATGAGTATTATGTGATTAGATGAATGGATTTTTGGATAATATTAATCTATCTCGTTAATAGTACAAAAGAACTGACGTCAATCTCTGATGATTGCCATTTTAGTGAACTCAAAAGAACTTTTGCAATTTATTGTAATTATAATGGCAAGGGCTAAAATATGGTTTTAAATAATTATGAAGCTCTAAAAAGCAAGAAAACGCTTATTTTGCCCACTTGTTGAACAGGTTCGATAACTTGGTGAAATTTAAATTTTGTGTTTCTTAAATGGAGAGTTTCATTCTTGGTAAATTTTTATTTCTATTCTAAGAAACGCAATATTTAAACATGAATCGAGAATGTTATTATGGTTTTATAAGACTCGCCTGCATCTAGGTAAGCCTCCTTCGATATAACAAGATCCATTTTTGCAATAATTATGACAAGGATGAGCTGAAAAGGTTTCAAATTAAATTATTTTCTTCAAATTCATGATGTACAGGAGACTTACGTGGCTCTGTAGTTGTAGTGTGGATAATGGGCTTCTTTTTCACTAGAATAGAATAAAATTATAGGTTGCCAATAATGAACTAAAAAGTATCCTATTTCAAAAAAGTATCAAGATCTCTTAGAGTAATCGTAGGCTGACGCAAAAATATTTTTAACGTCGATTGATTGAAGAGTTCTCAAAAAAGTCTCTTAGAAAAGCTTTTTTACAATTCAACAAGTGAAGTCATCCAATTTCCATTAACTTCTCAATTAGCTTGAAACTACTGGATTTGATCTACCAAGTAAAAAACTGGAACACCGGGCTGGTTTTTACTCGAGAGATTTTAATAATTGTTTGCTTTTTCATCAGTTTTCAGAAAAGTAATATGAGCTTACCTATTATTTCAACTGATCTGTGAATGCTGCCGAATGCATTCTTGGCTAAGCATGTATAGTTTCCTTGGTTCATCATTGACAAGTTTAAGAGCTCGATTGATGATCTATTTTTGTGGATAGACGAGAAAAATTAAATTCTATCATGAGAAAAACAAAAAATCTCAAAAAAGGTTGATCCTCTTGTTAAATCTTATCTGATGGTGCTAATAGAAAGAATCCACTTTTAGAGGTTTTCCTGTTTAATTTTGTATAAACAAAACCTTTCAGCGAGACCATTTTAGCTCCATAAGGGTTGACTTTTACTATTTTCTATGAGAATTCCTTACCTCAATTCTACATTGCACAGACTCAAAATATGAAGGATGATAGTTTGATTTGAAAGGTTTGATACTGAATTTTCTTAATTCCTAAACCAAAATTGATTTAGTTAGATAACAATGTTTCATAACTTATGGGGTTGATATGTTTTTTTGTAAATCAACGGTTAAATGCACTCCTCATTTTGCAAAGATTCGTACAAGTCAGACTATAGTTGGTATTGTGTGAAATATTATGTGCTACAGGTAGTGATAAAATCGTCAAAGCAAATTTAGACAGAAAAATGATAAGCTAGTATTATATGCAATCTTTGAGAGACATAGGCATTTTAATTATTAGTATATTTCACTGAAGCCAAAGACTGAAAAGACAATGCTTTTATAAACGGAATTAATAAACCCTTTTCAAGAGTATAACTAGTTACGGTCTAGAAATAAATCAAGATATAACACTTTTTTTATGTTCAAACCTATAAAAATGGTTATAATATCCACTGATAATTCTTTTTATATTGTTAGTTGCAAGAAGCCTCAATCAGAATTCATACAATAGTAGGAATGTTATGGTTTTTTATACTACGTTGTCTGGCTTGGATTCACACGTACTGTTATGTTGCAAATTAAAACAGAAAACCTCCTTATCGGGATGAATATTATATTTTACACTATGATTACTTACACTTTTTTATCGGGTGATGTTTCTATGAAACTCTGAATAATGCTCTTGCCTTGAAAGAGCCAACTTATGGTAGGCTTCGGCTTACCCTCAGCCCGACATTCCAATCGGAGGTTTTCATTCTCTGTCACTTCTAACTTCTTGTTGGGAGTCAAGTGTGTTATAGTTAAGTCTTTATCTGAAAATGTAATAATGAAATTAACTAAATTTATATATCGGAAATATTCAAATCGATATCTGTATCTTATTTTTGGAAAACCTTAAAAGTCGACTAATTGGTTCAGAAAAATATCAAAAAATCTCATATTTACAGCCAAACTAATAACTAACGAAGAAGACTCCTGAATAAATGTAACACAAGGCTCTGTATTTCATAATGATAAAAAGAAGAGCTAATCACTTAAGGTGGAAAAGCCAATCAACAATCTTTCTCCCTTAATGGCCTACCTCTTTTTTTCACATGACTTGATGTCAAAAATAAATGATTACCTAATATATAATGGATTAAACCATGTAGAATAAGAGATAGAGAATGTGGAATTACTTTCACAAGTGAGTTTCCATGTATATGAGGGTCTCTGTACTCATATTTTGTGTATAAGAGCTAGATTCATGGCACATTTAAATTGCGTGGGCTGGATTTTAATAATTGACTTTCACGTAATATCTTAGAAAGAACCTAACCCGCGCAATTAACGAAGCTCCACAGAATTTGAATCAATCACGATAATCTACACGGAGATTAAAATACACCTCACGAATGAGAGTTATGCTTCACACTAATCTAGCATAAATTATTTTAAAATCTTGTGAGAAATTCTGTATTTTTAAAAGTTTATTTTCCATACTCAATTCAACAAGTGTTCTATTTAATAAAACTAAGGGCTATTTCTATATTTAATACAAAAGATATTTTGAACAATGAAGTATTATTTATTCTACAATGGAATATCTCAGGGGGCCATCAGTCAACTTGCTTATCAAGATAATTTGAAATGTTTAGATACGATCGTTTCAACAAATTAGTTTGTGGCTGCGATGTAAATATATATATTGGCCGCACCACTTGAAGAACGAATAAGCGAAAACCTTCATGTTGGAGACATAGGCAAAGGCAGTCCTAATTAAAGAAAAAAATACACCACCATGCATCCAGAAGAGATTCGCTCGTAGGTCAGGCCTACAATGTCGCATAACTCAACCAACAAATACAATCCCAACCATATCACCCCAGATTCTTTTTTACCGTTATATAATAATATATAGTGAAAACTCATTTATTTTGATCAAAAAATGTCAAAATATGCTTTTTGGGCGCCCTACTTATCACCCAGCAGAGGAGCACAAATCACCATGAAAAGAGACTGATCAATAGATTTATTCTGATTTTTTGTGTTCCGTATATATAAGGTTGTCCCACCTCAATTTGCAATTTTTTAGAAAAATTAAATAATATTTGGCATGTAAAGACGTGGACAGTATGCCCGAAATACAGCGCTTATTGTCTTTATAAAATAAGGCTTTCAGGATATAACATAAGATTCGAATTTAACTGTCTTCAAAGTATTTTTAATTAGCTTGTCGAATGTTTGATTGCTTTCTCTCAAGTGACCTTTATTTGCTATTTTTCTCATAGAGTTTGTAGTGATCTAGTCAGAAATTCATTCAAATTGTTAAACCAGAAGGTTCAGGTTTTTTTACTACATTTGAAAGTAAACTCTTGAAATGAATTAATTTCTGGAATCTATTAAATCGAAGTACACTGGGTGAATTTCATATTTTTCGTTCAATCTTTGTATTACTGCATTGAATAATGAAAAGGGTAGATATTTATTACTCTCACCATACAAGGAAATATATATCTTCATGATTTCTTTATTCAATAGGAGATATTTGGCATTTCAAGAGGAATCTATTAAACAATATTAAATATCCATTCTTATGATGATATAAGCAAGATTGAAGAGTTTTTTCTAAAGTAATCTTTTTTCCTGGCATACGAGTTGTTATGGATAAGCCCTATGCATGTGAAATTCTTCAGGAGGAATATAAATCTTAATTAATATTTCATTTGATGTCTGAAAGTATTAACTTTCAACCTTCATGTGACTCCATTTTTGCATTTGGCTAAGTCACTCAATTTATGACAGGAGTAGTTTATCAACAATTATAAGAATTTATTGTTTAACTACTGGGTTTCGTATAGAAACACTGAAATATCGTTTTTTTTTCTTTTAATTGAGTTTCATAACCCAGTCTAACTCTCTCCCGGTTCACCTGAGGGGCTATAATGGGGAAGGATGGTTTGAAATTATTCACCAAGTAAATTCGTTTCGAGGAGGGAGATTACCTAGTATTAAAGCTCGTTTGTGCGTCAGTTCTCTATCCCAATTTCCTCAAGTTGGAGCAGACGTAAGATGTTTGATTTTTAGAATTTGTTATCTGTATTTTCAACGTCCTTTGGATTATATTCACTTTTAAATTATGCGAACTGTCATTCTCTTCATTTAAATGTAGAGATTGACCCCTTTGTAATTCAGTTATTTTTTACAATTTTATAATAATATTTACAGGTATAAATTACATTTTAATTTGACTAAATCCTGCTGCTATTTGATCTGGTTAATCATTACATTACAGTTAACTACTGACACGGTTTACGTGTCTATGCACTCTTAAGGAATCATAAAAAGTCATGATCAAAACAAGTCTAAGAAAAGCTCTTTTTATGCTATAAGTCTCCTAAGTAGAGAAAAAATCCATGTTTGAAACGATATCTCTTTTGTTATGTTTAGAGAAGACTAACATATTTTATTGTAACAAATTTCGCTCAAGCTTTATACATAGAAAACAAGTTGATATCTATAAAACCATATCCTCGTTCAAGGAAGTAACAACATAATAATTCAAAAGTCATTAATCAGGCCAGAAACATTTAGACTGAAAATACTCCGAAATTTGTCTATCTTTTAAATGTGATACTAACCAAGATATATTTGGGGGATGGTTCCCTATAATTTCTTCTAGAATTGACAACTAGTTATATAATTGATACATCCACCACTCATATTATATATTTATTGAAACCACGAAGTGCATACTCAGCAAAAAATAATCTTTAAGAAAAATAAATTATATATAATAATGCTGGATTATATTTCCGTCGGCTTAATTTCGTGGGCTCGAGAAGTGGGATAGATTTCTTAATCTTTTAAATCCACTCAATATTTAGGTTGATCAACAGTCTCCCAATTTCCCCTAGTCGGAATAGACAACTTATTGATCGAACCCGCCCAAAAATCCTCGGAAAAAAGTAAGGGATTAACAAACCAGTATCTAAGTGGTTTTGGAATAAGCTATTTGTTTACTTTTCAGATGATTCTTGAGTTAAAAGTCAGGCTTGAATGTTTTTATAACAAGTTATCTAAATTACAAATCAGAGATAAACTTAGAAACTACTCGACGGATTTTAATGAAATTTTCAACAACCATCTGTTATATGGTCGCGAGTGTTCCTAGCCCAATCTCTAACGATCGCAGATCTCTTTTAAATCACGATTTTCAATAACCAATCAGAAGGCAGCACCAACAACGACACATTTATTACATACAGTGTAAGAGAATCTATACAAATTAGGTTTGAGAATTTATTTGCCATATCGAAAAAATGTTGCAACAAGGTGCGAGAGGTAAGAACTAGTACTTCATGATTTTCATAGAGTACCAGTCTCATATACAGGTGAACTCAGAATCAGAAACCCATCTCTTTCGATCCCCTAGATTTGAAGAAACTAAGGATAATTTAATTATAGGGTAGATATAATAATTCACGCATCAAGAATTGACTTCGTTCTAGGAGCGTAATAATAACAACCTTAAGATAGCTATGTATAATTTTCTCCTCCTGAATTCTCCGAGCAACATATGTAGATGTACGATAAAATGTAATTATTTCATAGAAATATGCATTTCTTGAAAAATTATTTTTGCAGCAATGATCACGGCTGAATGATCATCCTGAAAGAAGAGAGGGGAAATTTTTCATAGAGATAATTAACTTATTCTTGTGTCTGATAATAATGATAACTTTTTACTTAATAATTGCCACTTTATATCCGGGGAGATAATCCAGGATTTAAAAGGTTTATATCATTTTGTAACACGTGTTTGATTAAATCTTGGGGATTAGAAACATTACCTTAGCATTCTCGCTATCAAATTCTATTGAAGTCGTTGTGCAACTTCAACTAGTAATAAGTATTGGGACCCAATGTACGTTTTTGATAATGCCACATAAGCATATGCTCAATTTCATTGATGCATCAAATTTCTCAGACCAATAAATTATCGTTTTTTGATTTATATTCTTATCGAATAAAGCTTCCTAATAAAAATTAGATTCAGTGGATGCTGCGTGAAGAAGCATGATTGAATCCAATATTTTCAGGTAATTTTTAATCTATTTCTACATTTTTGTTGTAGCAAATATTTCTAGATTAATTTTAACATGTCGTCGAGAACCTATCAATGAATTTTGACAGTTATCATTCTACAATTTACTACGTAGAATTCATCGAATTCTTTTGATAGTGAATCAAGAAAAGATTATTAAAATCAAAATAAAGTGGAGTAAATCATGGTCCTTTAGGCAGCATCCAAGGAAATACCTAATCCGCGCAATTCAAATATGCACCGAGGTTCTTTTTGAATAATGTCATTAGAAATAACCCGAGATACACTCAAAGGTTTATTTTCTCTATAAAAAATCTTAGAATTCAATAGATCAATTGGGGTTTAAAGATTAGAGGAAATACACCATTGAATGATCTCTTTCATTATCTCACTACATATTATGATAGGCTCTCAAAACATGATGATCTAAGAAGAACAATCTAGTGTGCTCGTCAAGAGGTATTTCTTTGCATATTTACACATGAATTGTCTACAAAATAGATTTGAGGTACTTCAGAAAGAATTTCAGTCTATCGCAGATAAGGGTAAACAAAAACAACTGATTGTTCTGGAATGCATTTTCAAAGCTACTTAGAACTAAGAGAAATTACGCTTTTAAACAAGTTTTGCTCTAATTTCAAACCTCTACCAGAGATATACAAATCTGTGAAATTCTATTCATGAGTGAGATGCATTAGTATTTCCATGCAGATTATCGTCTCTAGACTGATATTCAGTGAATAAGAACGACTAGATTTCATTGAATGAATTTGAATACGTTTTAATTTGTAGAATGATTCCTGTCAAAATTCATTCATAGGTTTCCAGAGAAGTATTAATATTTGCTACAATTAAAATTTTCTGAAGTGGACAAGAGGCTTTGCTCGTATTTTTCCTGCATACAAAATTCAGGATCATATAAATATATTTATTGTACATGTTAACACCAATCAAAAGCCCAATATTAAGATGAACAGATTTTAGAATCAATATCTATCAAAAAATATCTAGGTTCGCTAAATAAAGACGAAATGAAGATCAAATTTATTTTAAATAAAGAACCCATTCTCAAATAAGCTCTTGCTTAAAGTTCTTCTTTCTCGAGTTCAATACAGGGCTTTTAAATGTGCCATAATATTTGCGTTGATTACCCAAGGACCGTTCGATATATTTATTGGTCTTCATAATAATGAAAATTGACATTTTCTTTTATTCAGATATGCTTTGTGTATAAGACTGACTAAAACATCAAATGTCAGATTTTACAAATGTCAAGAAAAAATCATTCCATTTCAGGTTGATGAAGCTGTTATATTATAAGAGACATCATGAAATCCTTATGCTCAAAAATATTTTTTTATTCAGGAAAAAATCGATCAGGAGTCTCTTTGTTAAAAATTAAATTTTAATCTGGAATCGTACAAGATTTTATGAAAATATGAGTCATGATAGCACAAAATAAGTTATCTACTTGAGTATGAGATAGATTTACAAATTCAAGTCAGACTTGTGTTTAGAAAGTTCGAATTATTCTGTTCTAGTTAAAATAATTTAGGTTATCGTTAGTTTCAAGGATGTATTGATTGCTTGCGTTATTTTAGACATCGCCCAAGTTATGTATTTGTTTTGCTGCTCAAAGATGACTTTAAAAATTCAGTCTATCGTGGGTACAAACACGATGAGCCCTCTGATAAGCTCGTAAAGATCACTAATATTGATGCTTATAAACAGAAAATTCGCCTTGATGATTCTGAGTTCCTAGATATGTGTGAGAATTCTGTCAAAAAAAACAGAAATATTAAAATCCATTCGAAAAAAAATTCAATATATAAATCTAACTTGGACTGAAGTAATTATGTTTTCACAATACTACCCTATTCAGGGATTCGGTGAACATAACTCTACTCAGGAGATCTAGCAGGTCAAAATGTATTTAGGAATAGTAACAATAGTGGGATTAAAAAACGCATCTAAAGAGTTTCCCAATTAATTGAAATATAAGAAGCTACAAAATTTCAGGCAAATGCTGAAAATAAGAATTATTAAAGTTTTGCTCGAAAAATAATGAAAATATAAACCTGAGATCGTTTAGAGAGTGAAAAAATATTTAAAAATCTCATGAAATAATCTAAAAGTCTTAATTTCTTATTCTGGGGTCTTTCCCAAAGTAATTATGAAAAGAATGTGTAATTAATGCTCATCTCAAGTATTCTAGAAGATGCTCGAATAGGCTTTTAACAATCTATAGCTTTGGAAAATAATGTTAAATATTTATTTTCAATAATTGTTTCAAAAGAATCTGATCTTTGTCGACATTCTCAAGTACAAGAAGAGAGGAAGTTATTTGTAACAGAGATGAGAAATTCTACTCAACGTGAGTTAATTTGAAAAATACTATTACCTCTTTTGCAATGAGACAAATTTCCGGAGAGATTTTGTCTCAAAGTTGGCAATAATCCTTTCCATTTTTTCAGTGCATGGAAAGGAACTATTCAGAAAAACAGATTAAGATATCTGTAGAAGTGAGAAGATGAGGTCAAATAGAAATCCTACAAGCGATATACTAACGGTATATAATATACATGTTACTTTCTTTTACATTACGTGTTTCGAGCTACTTGTAAGTACGCTCGTGGGCAGTCGTTTTTTTGAATTTTCAAATGTAGTAAAACAACTAATTTAAAATTTACAAACAAAAAATGGGTCTGTCGTTCAGAACCGTGTAGTACAAGCTGTGTACACTCTCAAGCTTGCTTTGCGCATATTTATTGCATTAAGTGTCATGAATTGTCAATCTTTTCTTGAATCTAATTAACTTCGAATACATCTGCATTCGGTACGTATTGCAAACCGCCGTTTGTGCCTTTCATATATATATAAACCAATAGTTAAGACTCTCAGATTTTAATGCATTTAATTTAAAAAAACAATAGAAGTGACAATTCATGACACTTGATGCAAGAAATATGCGCAAAGCAAGCTTGAGAGTGTACATAACTTGTACTACACATTAACAAGGTTTCCAATTTAACAGCAAAATATACATATATAATACAAGACCTTAATGTTTGAAATATTTTAAACTTGAATTAGTCATTTACACCTAAAATTTGGCAAATCTCTGATTTAGCGCATAATCAACATGTTATTTTCCAAGAAAAACATTATTTCTCTCGTCTGATGCCGTAACTATTAATTTGACCATGTCCACAGGCATAGTTGAACTTTTTTTCAAATATTTTAGAAGGCTTAATTTCAATCATGCTTATGAACATGGTTACAGTCAAATGATAATTTTGAGGTGTTGAACGAAATAAATCATGCTAATCTCTTATAAATTAGTAATTTTTTATCATTTCAGTCCAAATTCGATCTACTCTCATGGATCACTTATTTCGAAAGGCCGGAAATCATGTGAAAATACTCACTCAGGATTTGGGATAACTGTGAAATTGTCAGTTTCACTTCATTATTGTCAGCTATTTCGCTATCTAATTCCATCATTAAACATAAATAGTTTCGAGACTGTATTAATAATTCATCTTGTATCATTCATCGTAAGAGTTATATATTTGAGTATCTCCCTGGTTATCATTGGTTAAATTGCGTTTATGCTGAACATTTAGTTCTCGTTCATTCCAACTATATCTCAAAGGAACTACATATCTCCTCTCTATTCATTGGAGTCAAATTAGATATTTAATCGGAGTCATTAAATATCGGGTTCAGCTCATCGACTAACCGGTTTTACGGTTAACCGAAATAAAAAATGGTTATTCAATTTAATCGTTGATAACCCCGTCAATGACTCAAATGTACTTCTGGTTTGGTTTAGAATTCACATCTGATGTATCAGATATCTAAGCGGATAAAAATGTATTTCTAGAATGAAAGACAAACAAATTAGTCTAGAAGAGTATTCTTTGCTTTTAAACTGTTAACCTACTTCAGCCGCTATTGAGAGAAGCTTTTTAAAAGTTTCTTACCATCTCAACAACAGAAAACCCTTCAATAGTGAAAATGTTAAAAAGCATTGTATTTTGTTTCATTGCTAGGGCTACCAAAAATATGAAAAGTCTTATTTTAAAATATGATATCTCATATGGCGTGGGTTCGATTCTGGTCTCCTCCCTCCTACAAACAAATCTACTATGTAAATGGTTTCAAAACTGCCTCCCCCATTGTAACCCCTCATGTGAACTCGAAGAGAGTTAGACTCGGAACTGAAACTCAATTCTAAGAAAAAAATACAATATAAGGCAAAACTTGTAGATTCCTGCAACGTCAGCATTCTCAGAGAGAAAGTTAAGTATTGCAAAAAGTACAATCACTGACTTATGGAATCGACTTCATAAAAATTCAAAAAGAAAATTTATTCCTCAAATGTAATTTTAAAAGTGGATAAATGGGTTTGTACCCTCAAGAGTACTTCTGCGAACGAGGATTTATCTGGACTAATAGGATTTATCGTCATGTTTGAGAATTAGAAAGAAGAGCAGCCCTTCAACAACAATAAGTACTTTTATTTCGGGCATACTTAACGAGTTGTTACATGCCTTATATATAGGTTGAGTAAATGTACATAACGGTATTTCATTGGCTCTTCGTTTGTCTCCAAGGTTAGGCGATGTAGTTGTTGATTTTACACTACTTATTATTGAGTTAGGTAAAATTTGGTGATTTTCTGG
>JJOG01006273.1:0-12613 GCA_000715275.1 Gyrodactylus salaris
CAGCACGGCAGTCTACTATCATGGAATGTGTGAGTGTGAACTGTGATGAATATAAAAGACTTGTTCTTTCTACTTCATTTTGCACCCCTCAACATTTTTTAAAAATCATCATAATATATCTAATTTATATTCAAAAGTTTCATTTCAGCTTCCTATTGACATTTTTGAGACCAGCCTTTTGTTTCTGTATGTACTCTTCAACGCTGTCCTCACCTGTTTATTCGTTAAGCACAATATAACCGCCGCGTTAAATCCCTATAAGCGTTAGTCAAATCTACAATTTACTTGTAACGGAACTATAAGTGTCTGTAGAAACTCGTGAAAGTTTCTCGAGTACTCTCCCTCCATATTCATGAGTATCAGCATGTTAGGAATCCCCAAAACCGGCATTAGGATCAGCAATGCTCTGACTGATTTTCTATATTAACAATATTAACACAAGTTTGCCTCAAATTTCGTTCACTTACCTCCATTCCCTAACATCTGCTGAATGAGTTTTTGTCTTTTTGCAAATGAAACCAATTATTATCACCAACAAGACGAGATTCCCCTTGAGAATTACATGTTCATAATTTTATTATCCACATTCAAGGTTCCTTTTTAACTCACGATTAGGGCGGTTGACACATATCCCACGACCATGTTATGAACGGCCCTTTAATAATGAGATATTATTGTTCAAAAGAAGATTTTGACTTGATACAAAATATACCCTGCCTGTTTAAACCGTTATATAATTACTCAAATATTCGATATAACATCTTTTCATTTTATTCAGTACGTACGTGCTCTTGCCGAATTCATCAAGCATCTTCCAAATGATCCAATAAACAAGCGGTGCACCCCATCCAATGACTATACAAATAATGAAAAAAACTTTTGTCTGTGAAAAAGTATACTTGATTGTCAACACCATGTAGAGCCCCTCTGAGAACATCCAAGAATAAGAGGCGAATTTGAAAAGGACGTCAATCTTGAAAATTCTCACCTCCTCCATCGATGCAATATTCACCAGAAAGACTATGCACTCTACAAGATATGTCACGAACAAGTTTATATGTAGGTAGATTCTTTCTGAATGCAGTTTTTTACTTGAAAAAAATATTTTATTTTTCAAATCTTATTTTCTCAATTTCAGATCGGAAGCTCACTTGAATATTATAAAGATGAGTAAGGAAATTACCAAGGCAAGAAGAGATATAACGTATTCGATAATTGCTATGTACATTAGTACCGTACTGAAAGTAGGCTAGAAGAGGAGAAATGAATTATGAGCGTATAAAATATGAAACGTTTGTTGTCGCTTACAAAACAGGGGCTGTAGTCCAACATGTTGTCCCAAGTGCCGTTGGGCATACAGAATCTGGCTACTACATCTAAAAAGGTAAATGTTACTCCTTATCTCGTGCAGAGCTGTACCAACGATAGTAAAATATTAGTTATCTCAAACCTGCAATATGAATAACAAGGGACAAATTAGGTAGAAACTGTGGTCTCGAAGGGATGCCTAGCTTTTTCACTAACTGTAAAATAAATCTAGATAAGGTACAGAGTGCCCAGTACTGAAATTACTTCTCTCAGCAAAAATATTTCTATTTGATGAATTAGAAGAAACTTTCTTCAATTAGTTGGGAAATTGTGATTTATTAAATCTGGCTAAGAACTAGACAGAATTGAATATACATAAATATATCCATTTGGTAGCGATTTCGACCATGGTAGAAGCGCACTTAAGATAGGAAAAGCATCATATAATTCAGCATTCCAAAACGTTTTTTCGTGATCATATTTAAAAATACATTGCATCATTACGACGGCCAAATCCCACAAATTTTTTTTTAATTCACTACGAATTTTAATATGAGAATATTGTTTTCGAGTAGGAGTCTTTTTTTCAAAGATTTTTCTACATGATTTTTACGATTGATTTAAAATACCATTCAATGAATTTTGCAACAATTGAAATCTCAAATTGTCTCAAAAAGTCCATTTGAGAGGAAAAAATAACAAAAGGTTTTTTCTAATTCCAAAACTGAGAGGTCTAAGCAACTTTTAACCGCTTCTCAGGACTTGCAAACAAACAAATTTGAATTAGAGTCCATTGGGTTCATGTCTGTTCGATACAAACCAACACATTTCTATCCATGGTTTTCATTCAAATTCTTGCGCCCATTCTTATGTCTACTTTGCCTAGTTTACAGATGGATAAGAAAAAGTATTTTCAAAAGTAATTCCTTAAAGCGAGGGACCATAAAGAAACTAAGGAATATGATTATTTAATCTTATAATTGCTTACCACTATCCCCTCTCGGACATGGCATCATTGCCGTCGTGTTGACTCTTGTGTAATTCCAGCATTGATCGAATTTATCAGCTGTTGGCAGGCAATATTCGCTAGCTAGAATATTTAGCATTAAGAACCCTTTTTTGCATAGTCCATGAAATACATTCTGCCTAATTAATTTACTATTTACATTTAAGGGAAATATCAGACCTTCACGGTTGCGATAGATTTTGAAAGATGAATTACCTCTCTTAAAAAAATTCCCTTCAACTAATATCAACCTGTAAATGTCAGTTACCACATAGACAGCAGGGAAAATAAACATATTAAAACTTTTATATTTTTTCCTGCTAAAAATCTAAAATTACCAAGAATTTTCTAGTCCTTGTAACTCTTTCTCTATTAAAAAGAAGCCCAGTCAATTTATTCAGCTTCAAATTATATCGAGCTTCAATTATAGATAAATACAGGGCTTCAAGTATGGTTATTCCCCTCTTAACCCTAGAATGGAGAATCGGGTCTTTAAGTCCCCAGAAAAAAATCCATTCACCTCACATCCAGGAAACTTACATTTTTTTTACCCAGAAATATAGCCCTATTTGAAGTTTTTATGTTATTTTTCCGATAAGGGGTCTTTTAGACATTGTTTTTTTTCATCAGAAACCAAAAATATTTCGATGCTAAAATCAATTTTTATTTGGCCTAAGCATAAATAAAACAACTGCTTTATTTTTTTGTTCCCATCACTCCTTCAATTGTATTTCTCAAGTCATCAAATTCTGGTCAACGCTCTACTTTTGCTGTAGGAAATTGCATTCATTGCTAAAAAAGTTTGTTACAGATTAACTGATAAAATCTCTCACATCTTGGAAATCTCATCATTTCTGAGGAAAAATTAAATTTCTAATCTTTTGTGTTTCATCTTTACTGCTTGACAGAATAGGAAGAATTAAACGACGAGAAATACACAATGTTATCTCGCAAAATTCCCCTGGTCAGTCTTGTGATCGAGTATGAAGAAATCAAATCTCACGCCCATGACTATTGGTTTTTAATTAATATCTATTGCGTATTTAAAAATCCCCATTTTTCTAGGTCCCCACCCCACATTCATTGACTATGGATTCAATATGCAATTTATGTGAGTTGATTTATAAATGTTTTTTCCAGGATTCCGGCAATTTTAAAGCAGAAATTTATTATTTTTCTTATCTAATCTGTTACAAACTGCACTTTCATTCATTAGTGTTTTCCCTTTAATCCCTCAAAAATAAACAGTTTTCACTCTTTTCAAGAGAAGAACGCAAAACTTGAGATAACTACCAGGGTTAACCCGGGTATACAATGAATTTTTACTTCAGAATAATACGTAAGGTAAATTCGAGAACAATATTTGCATGAAGATTTTTTTGAAAAATTTCCTTAGTTTAAAAGTTAACTTAGTTTGCTCGGAGAACAGTGTTTATGGGAGGGATGGGGTAGTGGATTGATAAATAAATATGATATCTCATATTCCGGTCTCCTCCCAAAATTTACTTTGTAAATAGTTTCAAAACATTCCTCCCCCATTATAACCCCACATGTGAACCCGAAGAGAGTTAGACTCGGCTATGAAACTTAATTCTAAGAAAAAAATATTTTGAAGCCTGTTGTAATCTTTGGATGACCATCTTTGAATCAAAAAAAATTTGGGGCAATTCGAATGCATTTGTCAAAGTTACATCGGTTTTAAGATTTTGGAAAATTAAAATTTGGATGATTGAAAAGGCATTTCCATTGATACCAAAACTTTGAATACTTTTATAATTACAACTAGAGATAATTAAGGGAAGATAATTACACCAATCGAAATCTCATTCCTTTGTTTTGAGGTTTTTGGATGCATTTTTCTAGTAGTATTTTCAACTTTTTCTTAACGGGACACCAGTGTCCCAAAGGGTTTACCCGGGTTAATCAAACCTCACTGATACCTCTGATAAAATATATATCAAAACAATTTTAGTAACTCAACCTTGGTACAAACTTCTGTTTCAAAAGAATAAAAGAATCTCTGATTTCGTTATAGTAATAATAATCCGTTTTCCATTATTCTCAGCTATGAGAATTAATTTGCTAATATCTCAATCCTTCTAGTGATTACTTATTCTCGTTAACAAACTACAAAGAAATATTAATTGACTCTCTGAATATGATCCCGACTTTCCTTTCATCCAATGAGGAAATAATTTAAATGTAACAAATCGGTCCCAATCTAAACTGACTGGATCTCAGTAATCTCTCAATTAGTACCAACATCTTTGCGTGCACATTCCGCTTAAGATTTGATCTCGTTTTCGGGAGACATCAAAGAGGATGGAAATGTCAAAATTGCTTTCATTCATAGAAAACGGCATGATTTACTGATAAAATGGCAGGAAAATAATTATTACTTGTTTAGAACCTTAGAATGTTGGGAGTTTATTCAATGCACAAACAAATTTCCTGAAATGGAGTATATATCTCCATCAAATTAAAACAAATATTTGTATATTCTTGATAACTAGAAATTGATTTTTGTCCAAAACACTTTTCACCAACTTGAGATATTCACGTTGATGATAGTGAAGGAGGGGCAACAAAAAGTACCAACAATTTTCCATACCCTTGGTTGTGAATTTAAAATAAGAATTCTTATCCAAAGTACAGTGTGAGGAAAGATTATTTTAAAATTCTGTTTTCTCAAGAAAAACTGTTGATCAAAATAAAAATTCGTTTTTAACTCTGAATCTCTCTAACCACGAGTCAGTACGTCCCTCTTAATCCTTCCTAGAATACATTTCTATATTTAACCTCGGGAAAAATGGGGGTTTCGCCAGGGTTACGAGAGACTCCCAATCGACTGAATAGTAACAATTGTGGCTTTTGTCAAGAAGTTCCCTTCTTCAGTTGTCTTTGTAAAGGTCAGAAAGTAGCATTCCCATCCTAGAGTTCCGTCAATAAATCACCGTCGTTCTCACACTAAATATAAATATACGCACTGTCTCGTTAGTCAATCTCTCTCTCAAGTCCATCCAGCATACACCATATACTCTACACTTACTCCAAAAACCAACCTACCCTATTTTAATTTTTCCTTAGGAACGAACATTTTTTGCTTCACCGTCAAGTTTTATTAAGAGATATATCATCATGATAAGAAAAACCTCGGGTTTGGACAAGCATTGTGAGATACCCAAACATAAATCAGCTTACGCATTCAATAGCAAGAAATTATCCGGGAATAATTTAAGAACCTCTCATTAATTTATTGAATTATTAGACCAAAACAAATAGTCTTGACAATAAGAATGTTCATGAAAAGTGATTTTTTATTAAAATTTCGCGATTTAATTAGGTTTAAAATAGATCAATATTTTTGTTAATTTATTCTGAAATACAATATTAATCAAAATCAAGGTATTCGCTCGGTAACTTAATCCCTAGAAATTGATAGTTTCTCTCTAAATTTCAGCATCAACCGAAATCATTTTGGTCAAGTCATATATCCTCTCTAGAATCTGTTACAAGTTGGGTAAATAAGAGAGATTGAGTATAGACATGAGTAGGTTAATTATACCTCACTTGAAGAAACGTTTTCTGCCCACTCATAAATCATGAAGATCTTTTATTTAGTCGATAATTTAACGATATTGGACTCTGACACGTTTTTCTCCTTGTATAATACATCCCCACGGAAACTAAAATTTCCTCACACGAGGCCTTTTCACAAAACATCGGTCCCACCATGGTATGAACAACTATCTCAACTTACGCCGACAAAGCGATTATCATGTTGAAAAGTTATTGATCCCATGTAACATTTGTTGCAAACAGACATCTGTCAACACCTTTTATATCATGATTGGCCGATTTATAATATCTTAGATTGTAATGCCTTGTGTTTAGTTTTCTCTTCTTTTTCTGGAATAATGTTATTTTTGTCTGAGAAATTGAATAAAATATATATTTTTCAATGCTCTAAGCGATTCCATGACATTTTCAAGACATTGATAAAGTTTTTTCCATTCTAAACGCCGGAAGGATTCAATCAAAAAAGTTTTTCTTTTCCATTTAATACACGAAGTTGTCCTTGTATAGATCCTCTACAGATCTCTCTACTCATAAATGTTGAGAAAATGTTTATCCCTAAATATTTCTCGTTGACACATTTCAAAAGATAATTCAACTTGAGCCAAATAATACATTTTTCATAACACTGACATTTTCATGTCATAATGTTTAACACAATTGCTTGGTGAATTCTCACATTGCCAGATTCTTATCTGGAATCACACGATATTGAGACACGCCAATTTCATTAAACCAAGATAGTATTTGGGACACTCAACAAATTTTAATACTCACTTGACAAATTCAATTTATAGCTGCCGGAGCATGAGGTTATTTCCATAGTCACAACGAGCCTAGAAATTGCTTCAGTCTGTTCTGCGAGAATCTCATATTCTTATTCAATTTATGATTCAATCTATTCCGACTTTCTATTCGCCACCACCTCTCCACCAATCAAATTCGCTCAAGTTAGCAATATCAAAATTATCTTTTTTCTCTATCATCGTAGTAAACTATGAATAATGAAATAGTAGAGAAATATCATTCAAATTCTTTTGAATGAATTTCCATTAAAAATTACTGGATGCAGAATCTTTCATTAGTCGCTGTTTTTTCACTTATCCTTTTTTAGGAAATGATTATTATTCAGTCACTGGAATTTTAATAAAAGTTTTCCTCCCTTAGAAAAACCCAAGCTTGCGTCAATCGAATCTTTTATTGGGTACTAAAATTAGCTTGTTCCCTCCATCCATTACTCTCTCCTTTCTTTGTAACAAATTTTAATCCAATTATCAAATATTTCGATATATATTCATCATGTTTCATCAAAGAAAGTTTTTCATAACGAAAAATCGCTAATGATCAAGGCAACTAAGAGATTAAACTTTCGACTTTGAATAGGCTAATCTCCACCAGATAAAGTGACCGGATCTTAGGCAATCAAACAAGCCTATTTTATTGGTTGATCAACCCCCCCCCCCTCTATATGAAAGACTTGAGATAACTTTGAAAAGGGCTTTTTCGTTCAAGTTTCCCCAAAATTGCACTACAACTCAGACCTTGAGAAAGAGTAAAAGATTTCAATGACCTCATAAAAAATGCCGAGTACTCCTTGTGTAATATTAATCCCTTCTACTTGATAACTACATGAATTTTCCTCCCTAAAGGCATTATGCTTTGTTTTTACTTGAACCCAGGGAGAAAGAAATGCCCACTATTGATTATTTTTACAAGATGCATAATTTTCTATTTATCTTAGCGATATTTCCTCTGCGTGGTTGGGGCTAGAGAGAAATCTGATAAACGAATTGCGCACGGCTATCCACATGAAAAGGGGTGAGTATTTATACATCTTGAGAAAAAATGTATCCCTCTTCGGTAATGTCTGTTTCCTTTCAAGGCTTGAGATAACTTTTTCTCTTTTTCTCAATTGACTCTGACAAACACACTTTTGTTTTATTGCCTTGAACAAATGATATGTAATAAAAACTGAAATATTTCATATTTATATCAAAATTAGGATCCAAGATTTGTAGACTTGATTGTTCTGTTTGGATACTTGATTTATGCAGAGTATTACGCAATCCTTAAACCTGCAATGCTTGTATTGTATTGCGAAACTTTAAGCTATAACTTTACACTCTAACATCGCTGTTTGACATAAGACTAATGATGTCTGAACCCTTTTAGACCCGACTCTACACTTCAACGATATTCTTCAAAAATAGAATTTTAAGAACTTTTCGGTTTTGAGAATTTTTCCTAAAATATTTAGTTTGGGAGAATTCTTTTGCCTCTATCAATAGAATACAGCCAATAAAATATAATAATTATGTCTAGTTATTCAAAAACAGTTACTTGTGCAAAGTCTTCTACAACGTAAGATGAGGAAAATAGTAAAATTCAAAATTACACAATATAGTTGCCATGGTGTTTTCAGAATTATTTCAAAATTCGACGGCCAATATCATTTTTCGGGACTTAAAGGGTTAATGTCCGCCCTTATGATCAGTGCTATCTACTTCTACTCAGTTGACTTTTCGGTATATTCTGACTCCAACTGACTATAAATGGACTATTTCGATGGTAAATGCTTTACGGAAAAATGCATTTTCTTAGACTTTGATTTTCATAACCTAAATCTCTTCGAGAGGGAGGGATAGCAACAGCTTACCGAGTAACTCGTCTCGAGGAGGGGAACAATCCTCTACGCCACCGTAATGACTCTGCTTGTGATGATCACCCGGGGGTATATTGGCGGTTTGTGTGTGACCGCTTCGATGCTGATCAGAGATTCTGATCTATTCGAACAATTACCGCTACACCACCCCTAATTAAAGTCGAGACGCGTACACAAGAATGTAGCCTGCAATTTGGCTAACCTTTCAAAATATTATATTTTTCGTACTGATAAACTTATCAGATTACCAATTAATCCAACTTTTAAAGTGTGGATTTTCTAGTAGTTAGAAATTGGAAAACTAAACTTCCTAATTCTCTGAAATTACATATTTACATCAGTTTTTCCTCAAAAATCCACGCCATGTATAATTTCCAAGTCCACCAATTCCCAGATATACCTTGAGCATTACAAAATCTGAGAATTTTGAAATAATTTAATTCCACTCCTCCAATTTTGAGTGGCTTATGTAAATTCACAGAATTTCTCAAAAGATAAATGTTTCCCATTAAATATTTTCAAGAGAAATATACAACTTTTTTGGGAATGAATTTTCCTTGTTGGGTCTTATTCTCCCACTCTGAGATTTATTGCGCCTTGAGAGTTTAGTCAAGCAACTTGAGCACTCGTCAAGCACTAAATCAGAGAATATTTTCTTCTTCAATCAAAATCTCTATAATGAAGAGATCATCTTTCTTCCATCTGCAAACATATTATGAGGAGGTAGTAGGGAAATATTTGTGAAAAAAGAAATCTCTATTTTTTATTCATATCACTGCTCAGTGGGAAACTGAAACAGCATCTACAACCAGCAATAAAAATCATCCACCTCTGCAGAGAGATGATTTACATTAGACCCATCCTAACCAATAAACTTTATAAAAATTAGTTCTTGTGTAAACATACAAATTAGTTCTCATGAGATTTGTTTGTTATAAAGACCTATTTGCTGGAATGACATAATTTAGTTAGCTCTACAAGACTATTGTAACTAGATATTCATCGAGTTTCAATTCTAAAGTTGTTTTAGACTGATCCTTCACTTATTCTTGCTCTTGTCTGAGTTTACATTTCAAGCTCAGTTCTTCTCAACGTTATAAATCATTTAGAAAACTAGCATATGTTCCAACTTTAATTAATGATCAGTGAAATCACACTCTGATGTAGGATTTTAGGCATTTTTTCATTTCCACCATAAAAGGTATTTGACACAATAAATATATATCATAAATCAGCAGGTTTATTCAATAGACAATAGGAAATAGTTTTGGAGATGTGCAACTGTCATGTCAAAGGCGAAACAAGGATTTTGAATGAAAAATTAATGTATTTTTGTTAATCGTCCAAACACAACATATTTCTCCAATAATCTGACAACATTGAAAAGATGATAAAAAAATTAAAGAACATCCTTTCGAAAGAAGAGTAGGAATTGTTTTAACTGAATTAATTTATTCATAGCAAAGATAGTTTATCCCTTAGTTATCCACTTTCAATAGATATGTTATATAATATCCATTTGACGGATCCATTATTCAACATTGTGTATATCGATCAGAATTTAGGGATGGCGTAGAGTACCCGGGTCCACAAACTCGTTCTCTTGAGGGATAATCTCAGCTAAAAATTGATTCCTTAATCCTGATTAATTACTCGCTTGTAACCAAGATCAACATTTTTGGGAGCGGAAGTGTTTAGTAAATTTTCCATCAAGAATCAATTTCCCCAAATGTTCAATGATTTCCTAGGAAAAGTATATTTTAAAGGCAGAAACTTTAGATGTGTCATTTTCGTTTAGAGTAATTAGATTCGCGTACTAATATTTTCCTAATGTAATTTTAGTATTTTATCAATCATCGGAAATGAGAGAAATCCTTTGCATCGGTGATCACATAGATCTTGAAGCACCGAAACTCAAAATTCATATTTTATTTGGAGGTCTATATAAAGCTTCATGGATATTCCAATCGAGAGAGAGTTCTAAGACCACTTGATGTTTTTTCAAAAGAACTAATCAAATCAGAATGGTACAATTAGGAAATTGCTTTCATGAATTCATTAGAAAACATGCTTTTTACATCCATCAAACATGACATTAATCGATTAGGACAGGAAAGTAGGAATTTGAGTCTCAGAAATATTGAAGACCTGATCACAAGAAACATAACAGGAATGAAATCAAGATCCATGTTAAATTAATTACAATTGATTACTGTGTGGAAATAATCATACAGATCATAATTATCTTACACTAGGATTTAAAATGTAAACAACTGTTTTTCAATATATAATACAGAAATATCTAATTTAGGAAAGTAAGAAATCATTTTCATTAGAGCAGAATGGCTCTTCCCTACGCTCAAACTATGAAGCATCGTGAAATTGAGAAGAGTTTCGCAGTAAGGTTCACAATTCTCTTTGTTTCAATTTTGTAATTTAACAAACCAATGAGAATCGTTCAGAAATTACATTATGTGAATGGGGTGTGTATTTTTCACAGATGAGGTAGCCATAATCATAAATAATAACCTGTCAAAGTTAATAATCAAGAGTGTGCTTGGCGTGGGAAAAATTCGCTATTTTCCAATAATTCAGTTATTATTGTAATGTAATTATTAGAGCTAGAGAGAAATATTTATTTTAGTAATTTTTCACTCAAAAATTGCCAGAAATTAGTAAATTTAAATAAATCAATGTTTTAAGGCAAGTTTTCTGTTGATAATTGTTTTGATGAGTTTGTTTCTAAAAAGTATCAAAAGGGAAAAAAGTTTGTTCAATATCTCAGGTCAATTCACCTCGATCCGCAAATTTAGAAAGATATTATTTTCTAAAATATACCTTTAGTTATGTCGCTCTCCTCAAAGAGATACAGTCCTATGAGGCAATATACTGACGGGTTGCTTCTTTCATTTTTTTTCTGAAAGAATTCCTAAACATCCGAGGCCTGTGAGTTTTGTTTTCGACTCTCTTAGAACACGAGATCCACAAATAACAATTCTCCCCATATCAGAGACGATGTAAAATCAATTTGTTGTAATAATGTGTATATCCAGCATTGATTAGACAACTTTTAATTTATGACAACGAATAGCCAGACACATCTTACAAGGCTATAAACTTGCGCACCTTAACCACCCCAAGACTAGAGTTAACGATGGAGAAGAGAGATAAATTGCCTGAAATATGAGATTTCAGACCCTTTTGCCAAAAATAGTATTTTTCTTGTTTTCATCACCAACAATGAATCAACAAGATTTTTGAAGAAAGTTGGGGTATTTCACGCACTTTGAGTTCGTCTAGTGATATTATAGATTAACTTTCCATACTTTGATTGTTGACTGTGATTTGATGTTGGTTTTGATACTTCATCCGCTGAAAGGAAAGGGTCAGCAATTATTTCATCTTCGTCTAAGTTTAAAATATCAAAGTTTTGATTAAGAAAATATTATTTTTTAGGTTTTCTGTGATTTTCGCATAATCTACTGATTTGGCTAGTGATCTACTTTCACTGATTATAGAATTTTTCTAGCTACTGTTGGACTTATTCACCTGGCCATACATGAAAATGTATTATGAAATAGAAGTGGGCTTTCTATCCTCGTTTGATCTGATTGGTTCTTATAAGTCAAAAATACGCACAATGACATCTATTAGAAATAGGTGATACATAATTGATTCTCATTGGCTGTTGAGGTCTTAAAAAACTAGTGTCCAAACTTCTAAATCTTCTTTAAAAGGCATTTGCTTACTATATTCTACACATTTTGAGACAAAAAATGTCATTAACGATTTTTACATGTTTCGTCACCAATACTAAAATGATATTATGACCAAGTTTAACACTCTGACCTCTATAAAAATATTAAAAATCTTTTCAAAATATTATAAGTAGGGCCTTTTTTATAAATTGATATTTTGTTAGTTAGCTCTCAAACACTCTTAAGAATCGACTCCGAGTTCATAGAGATGCCCCTAATTTTTTGCTCTTTTTATGAAAAATGCCTATTTTTGCCTTTTTGTAATTCACACTTTATGAGATGGAAAAAGTATCATTTTGAATG